>PVIJ01004412.1:0-91769 GCA_004024925.1 Scalopus aquaticus | reverse complement strand
CTACTCAGGGCCTCCCTGGTGGCACAGCGTTTGAGCGCTGTGCTGTGGAGCTGTCAGCAGTGCGCGATGTGAGTTCGACGCCCAGCCAGGGAGAGTCCCCCATGGTGCCTCACCCGCTGCTCCCCTCAGCAGTGTACTTCTGATCTGCCTGTTCTGCTCCCCATTCTGTCTCTGCTGAACCCTCTCGCCACCCCACACCTCTGGCCTGTACCCCAGCTTGTATGTATAAACAAATAAATCTTAAAAAAAATAAATTAAATATATTTTTTAAAAAAAGGAGAGAGCTACTCAGCGGGTGGGGGGCAGGGGCGGGGGAGGGGAGGAGAAGGGTACAAAATGGAGCAGAAAAGAACACAAGGGACCACGGAGATGGATCACAGATGAATTGGTGGCGGGTTACCCAAGGGGAATACAAAATGTAAAAGATATGAATAACTATATATATATATATATATATATATATATATATATATATATATAAAATAAAATAATAAAATCTGCCCCTGAGGTATAACAAAAAAAAAAGAAGCAAGGAGAACGAGCAAAAGAAGTAAGCGTATTCTACTAACAGAAGCCATAACTGAAAGCATCCATTAATCCATCCAAACCAATCAGAAAAGTTTGTTTCTAATAGTCCAGGGCTAGGACTCAGTTTCTTTAAGGTGCTTCACCTCTGGGAAGCTGCTGCTTTCTGTGTTTTCAATTTCCAGCTGGCCCTGGCACTCAATTCAAGGTTATTGCTATGACTCTCTGAAAATACAAGCCGCAGAGAGAAAAAGTTAGATAAATTCTTTTTTCCTCTTGTGTTCTTTAAGGTCTGAGAGCAACTTAACCATTTAACCTCCATTACAGAACGCCCTGCCGAAACCCTCATAGACTTACTTGCCATATGTAGAGGCAGGATGGCACCAGGAGTACAGGTTTTCCACGGAGCTGCTCAGACAGGTCAAAGAGGAGTTCTGGTGGCCTTGGTGGCTTTTTAGGCTTTTAATGGTCTCTTGTAGAGAGGCAACCAGGTATAGGGCAGGCAATGGGGCTGGGGGACCAGAAAGCTGGCAGACCTTCCGGCCCCCGCCGAATCTTCACTCTCTCGGCTTCTCAGGCGTTCTCTGATGGCCGCTCTACTACACCCCGAACTGTCCTCTGCTCCACACTCTGTTCTCTGCTTCTGCCACTTCTTCTGCTGCTCCTTCTGCCATTTATATCCTCGGCCTCCAGGCCCACGTGTGCCCCCCCAGCAGGCCCACACCCCACTCCAGGTGCCTGCTATCAGGCATGCGTGCAAGCCTGCAGGGGTCTATCATTGGTGGTAATGGCAGCAGGGAGGAAAAATCTCATCATTGTTCCACTTACCCTATACCTCACCTATGTCTTCTTGGGTGAAGTGTCTGTAACTCTCTCTAATTAATTTTTACTACAACTGCCTCAGTGTCAGAATGTCTTTCTGTTAAACTTTATATCTTGTTAGCCAAAAAAAAAAAATAAAACCACACATTCATTGTAGATCACCCTTAATTTGACCATTTAAAGGTAATTCTCAGTCTGTCTTACACGCTTCAAATCTTTGTCCAGCTTGTAATTTACTTTCCAGTTTTATAGGATATTTTAGTGTGTAGCATTATAAAATGCTATCGCTCTTTGAAATCATACTTACAAAATTCTAGTCTCTCTGAGTTTTGTTTTTGTATGCATAGTGTTTCCAATTAAATATTTAATCTATTTAATATTTATTTGGCAATATATAAACTAGGAATACATATAAGTTTCCCATGGATGCTATAATGAATTGTCACAAACTTAGTGACTTAAAACAATAGAAATGTAATCTGTGTCCTTGCTTTTTGCAGCTCGCAGAGGCGGCCCACAGTCTATGCAGAGCAGCAATTGCATCACTCTGACCTTGACTTCCATCATCTGAATTTGACTCACCTCCTCTTACTTTGGGCGTACCTGGATAAACCAGGAGAATCTCTCAATCCCCAAATCCTGAGTTTTTTGTTTTTAAAGATTTTTTTTTATTTTTGCATGGGAGAACTGGGGTGTAGGCCAGAGGTGTGGGGGCTGAAAGGATTCACCAGAGACAAATTGGCGACCAGAACAGGCAGATCTACTGAAATACACTGCTGAGGGGAGCAGCGGGCGAGATGGAAGAGGTCTGCTGTGCCATGTGGGTCAGCTCCCTGGCCGGGGATTGAACTCAGGCCACTGTGGTGGGCCTTCGTGATGGTAGCACTGAGACTTAACCCCTAGGCCACCAGGGAGGCCCCCCAAATCCTTAATTTAACACATCTGTTTACTATGGTAAAGTAATACATTTGCAAGTTCTAGGGATTAGAACACGAATCTCTGGAGGGGGCAGAGGTTATGCTTTCTACCCCGGGATCTAAGATTGCTTTTTGTACTTGTTTCACCAGTTAGCCAAATATAATTTATTAAATAATCAATCCATAATTTCTCTACTAATTGAAAAATGTCAGGTTCATCATATAAAAATTCAAATGAGACTATAGGGTAAACAAAAGAGCCATGAGGATTTCCTGCCCTCCCATCAATAATAGACCCCTGTGGGCCTACACACATGCCTGATGGCGGGCACCTGAAGTGGGGTGTGAATGTGCATGAGTGTGCGCACCTGAGCCAGAGACGGGGCTTATAAGCAGTAGAAGGAAAAGCAGCAGAAGCAGCCGCAGGAAGAGGAGAATAGAGCACGAGGGCACAGGACAATTCGGGGTGCAGCAGAGAGACCAGGAGAATGCCAGAGAAAGTGAAGATTTGCCAGGGGCTAGGAAGCCTGCCAGCCTCCTGGCCTCCTGACCCCTCAACCTGCCCTGTACCTGGCTGCCTCCCTCAAAAGACCATTAAAAGCCTAAAAAGCAACCGAGGACTTCAGGACTCCTCCTTCCCTTTGCCCCGTCTGCACAGCTCCATAGACAACCTGCTCCCTGAGCCTTCCTGCTGCAACAGAGACCTATATTGATTTCAGAACTTTCCATCCTGTTCCTCTGGTCAGAGGATTTACTTTCCAACATGCCCAGCTGGTCCCCATTGCTACAGATCACAGATCAAACCCATCTCCACGACTCTCAGATCTCCATGAACCTCTCCCATCTCTCTTCTTAGTTCCATTACCCACCAAGCCTGACAGGCTTGCTGGGTTCCAGCCAGAGTCAGGGGAATCTAGTGACCTATCTAACCACAGGCAACACAGCTATGTAAGAACAGCCACCACCTTTTGTAGGCACACCAGCATGAGCATGCAAGATCTATGGGATGTGTGCCGACAGGGGGTCCCCTCACTCTCCGTGAAGAATAATGAGCTCTATTTTGATGTTTCCCAGTTTCAGCCCAAAAACTGTTTATTAAGAACAAATGATGTACCAAATGCTAAGCTATCACCAGGGCTTTAGAAGGAATAAGCCACATCTCTGATCTCAAGGCATTCCCAGTCTGGTGCACAAGTCCAGTATATAAAATGAGAATTTCAATACAGAGAGAAGGCTGTGGTGATAGGAGCATGTTTTAACTCACCCCCCAGAGCTGCATACTTTCCTGATGTTCCCATTATGTTAGCATTCTTAAGAAATCCCACATTATTAATTTTCTCAAATAGCAAATCTTTTACAATGGCAGTGTCCTTACCAGCACTTGCCTGTCAGGATGATATCTTACAGTGGTCACTGGTAAAGTTACTATAAATGCCCTGAGCTTACATTGAGAGGCTGTTTGGCGTTTGCCTTCTTGGTCATATTAGCTGTCTGTGGCACAAAGTCCAGTAGCCAGAGTAGAAAATGCTGTGATTATTTTTCTAGTCATCACAAACACCTCTGACAGTGATTGTCAAGCTGTGTGTTTTCAAACAAGACTCTTAGCTGTTCTGTGCTTCTGTTTTTCATCTACAATATGGCAGGGTAAAACTAGATGACCTGTGAAAGCCATTACTTGTTTTAAAATTCTGTTATACCCAGTCTCAATCATTGGTAGGAATGCTAAATGGTATAGATAGTTAGGAGTTTCTTACCAAACTAAGCATACTCTTACCACACAGTTCAACAATCATATTCCTTGGTATTTATCCAAAGGAGCTGAAAATTTATGTCCACACAAAAACCAACACTTAGATGTTTTTAGCATCTTTGGCAACTAATACTTGCCAAAACTTGGAAGCAATCAAAATGTTTTTCAGTAGGTGAAATGTTCAGTAAACTATAATGCAAATTAAAGAAATGAGGTTCATCCAGACAATGGAACATCATTTGTGCTAAAAAGACACTAGCTACCAAGCCAGGAAATGATATGGAGGAGGCTTAACATAAGCCTCCACTAAGAACAACACTACGTGAAAGAAACAAATCTGAAAAGGTTACATAGTATGTGGGTCCAACTATATGATTATCTAAAAATGGCAAAATTATGGAGACAGAAAAAAAATATCAGTGGTTGTCAGGGGTTAGAGAGGAGGGGGGATTGAGTAAGGTAGAACACAGAGGATTTGTAGGTCAGTGGAACTATTCTGTATGATACTATAATGGTGGATACAACACATAGGATGTACAACTCGAAGAATGAACATCGATGGTAACTGTGGGCTTGGGTGACTCTGATGTGTCAATGTCGGTTCATTGACTAACAATTTCCCACTCTGGCTGGCATATTTCTAGTGGGGGAAGCCAGGCATGTGTAGAGGGCGAGGGCAAGGCTATGGGAATGCACTGCACTTTGTAGTGCAGTGCATTTAATTTTGCTGTGAACCAAAAACTGCTCTAAAAAATAAATCCAAGTTTTAAAAATTATTTTATTCCATAATCCCATCTACAGAAAAATAATCAAATGTAAGTATGATTACGAGTGACATATAAGTTTATAGTGTTGTCTAATATCTACTCTCTAAACCCGTAAGATGTGTGATCTTGAATCTCACTGACTCCTAAAAAAAAAATGGCTCTGCATGATGGAATTGTTAGGGGGACAATAAGGAGCAAGCTCTGAGCCCATGAATATGTCCTGAATAAAATAAACTCTATCCCTGATGACTTTCCAGACTCCACTACCCATCTTCATGCCCAAGAGATCTCATACATTGAGAATTACAACTCCCAGCATGCCACACACCTGACATCCTCAAAGGAGGTGCTGGGACTTGGATAAAAAGGGCTAAAAAAGATAAGTAGGCATGTTATTTTGTCTATCTTGCTGTCTCTAAAAGGTTACCCAAGAAATGAATGAACTGGGACCTCCCTAGTGGCCTAAGGGTTATGTCTCAGTGCTATCACTTTTGGGGGCAAAGGATGTCCTGAGCAAACTCCACAAATAGGTTTTATGGACCCCACTCCAGACCAAAGAGATCCAAAACACCAAGGACTACAAATCCCATCATGGCATCACCACGGAAGGGAGGATTGCTGGGAACTAAGAGGAGAGTTAAGCAGCCAGGCTTGGTATAGAACCAGATATGTGTGCCTTGGGAGTCCTTCTGGTTTTTCGCCAGCTTTCAGTGAGCTATTGGGGTTCCAGCTCAGTGGAACTAGAAGGACACATTCACCAATTTATCTCTCTCTCTCTCTCTCTCCCTCTTTTTCTCCTTGAGTTATTCCTTTCTTTATTTCCCCTTTTTGTAAATAAACCCTTTATTAACCTCTTTGTGTGTGCCTGCAGTTGAGGCTCATTATAAGTCCCTTTTAGGCATGTGGATAAGGACCCACAGTCAGGCCAACCCATTTCACACTGGGGTTGCCCTGTAACATCACCACTATAGCCTGAGTTCAATCCCCGGCCAGGGAGCTGACCCACATATGGCACAGCAGATCTCTCCTGTCTGCTCCCCTCAGCAGTGTATTTCAGTGGATCCGACTGTTCTGCTCCCCACTCTGTCTCTGGTGAATTCTCTCACCACCCCCCCACCTCTGGCCTACACCCCAGTTCTTCTATTCATAAATAAATATATTTTTTAAATGAATGAACTGCTATTGCCTTTGAGAAGTGACCTGAGTGACTAGAGGACAAAGGTTAGGGAGGGGAACTTTTGCGGTTTTCCTTTGTTATATTTTGAATTTTGACTCTCATGCGCTATTGTTAGATGTCAAGGAGAGTGGCATCCCAGAAACCCCAAACCTGCCTGCTCTAAATAGGTTCTGCCATACAGACCTTCAATGGAAAGAAACTTTAATACAATTAGTATGAAGACAGAAAAGACAAAGAATACAGTTTCCAAATCAAGCACCAAAGTTACCCATCCCCTTCTGGGTAAAAGTCTACCCAAAGTGGATTGGCCCAAAGCAAGGCCCGAAAGCCTGCAAAAATTCTAAAGCACCCTCTGGCGGGAACCCTTAGAAAAGGGTCAGAAATGGTCATACGAGTCTGAGAAGAAAAGAACAAAATCAAAATCAAGATAAAAGCTGCCCTTGTCAGGGCACAGGTCTCTCACCCACATCTGCTTCAACCAGTCCAGGACCACGAAGCAAGTGCACTTTCTTCACATGTCTCACAGGCTTCCTTGCTCCCTCTCCTGCTTCCTGCCTACCTCTGTATCTCTCCAGCTTCCCCTTCTTCCTGCTCAGCTCCACCCCCATGGGTGGGGCAGGGAACCTGGATCCTCCCCTTTTCCTGGGGACCACCCTGTTACACTATTACCTATTCAAAAAATAAATAACATAAAAACTCCAACAATAATAATCAATATTAAAAAGTAATAATAAAATTATTCAAATAAATCTAATAAATGAATATAAAATAATAGTCATTAACGTTTAATGCTAAATTAATTTTAACATATTATATAATTACACGACTATATTAAAGTCTTGTTTAGAAATATATTAGAAAATATCATTATAGAAACACTTTCGCATGAATATAAAAGCCAATAACTTACTCTCATATAAATATTGGAAAGGTAAGTAAATAATAAGGCAGATGGACCTGCATTTGAACTCAGTAACTATATTAGTTACTATTAGTAACTATATCAGCAACCAGCTGTGTGGTTAGAACAAGTCGCTTATCCTTTCTGAGCCTTTCAGAGCACAACGACATCTATTGTGGTGCAAATTTAAAAGAAAGGCAGATGAACAGTCAGCCCAAGGGCTGGCTCAGAGCCAAGAGCTGGGTGCGGGACTGAGCGGAATCCAACAATAATGCGCCTGGGAGAGCAAAGCGTCCCCGACCCTACTTCTTCTTTGGGAAGCCGGCGTCAGAGGCGACCTTGGAATTCTGGCCCCAAAGCCTGCAGCGTTGGTCCCGCTTGGGGGCTTTCTCAGTCCCTCCGCCTTGCTCCTTTGGCCCTTGCACAGCATAAACACTGAAGTTACGCTACCCCAGACGCCCGCCCCAATGAGGGTCCAAAGACCTCCGGCTCTGGTAGGCAAGGGGGACGCTGGGGGGCGGGCCTCTTCCCCTCAGGCGCTGTTTCTGCTCCCTCCTCTGACTGGGCTTTCCCGGGGCGCAGGCCTGGTGGGCGAGGTAGGTAGAAGCCTGCTAGTGTGTCAGCGCCTGCCGCCGTTCTTCCTGAATCAACTGTGATCTTAAGATAAAGGAAGTTGATGCTGGCCTGTATTTGTTGTGGGTAAAACTAAGGCAGCGCAAGCCCGAACCACTGGCGCAGGGCAGGTAGGCGGGCCCCTGGGTGAGGACTGGAGCACCCTCGGCCTGGAGCCTCAGCCTTCAAAGCCCTCCAAGCTTCCTGGCTTTCAAAACCATTTTCTGTGGGAAAATGAAAGACTGACATAGGGGTTTCAATGTAAGGTTGAAACAAAAGATGGCTTGCTTTTCATCTGGTCTCTGTGGATCTCCCAAAACACACACACACACACACACACACACACACACACACACACGTTCACCTGAAACCACTACACTTTATTTTCACAAATATGGGGTTGGGGGAGGTGGAAATGTCTTGATTTCATTGTTCCTTCTCTGCGGGAATCACCAGTTCTCTCAGCCTGACCTTCCTCGGTGCCTTGAAGAGAGCCAGATTTAGAAGAAATATTACTTCAGCTCTCAAGATGGAAAAAGATCTAGCCAGGAGGCAGAGACGCTGGAAAATTGCTAATAAATTGTTAGCGCCTGCTATTAAAAGGATCGATAAGGCCAGAAATGACTGACGGACAGGACTAGTGCTCTGAGGACTAACAGGGAAGTGGCGCCTGACACCGCAGAGGTCTCTGGCCCAGGACGGCACAGCTCATTCACCTCCTTCAGAGGGACCGGGCAATTCATTCATTACCTTGAAGATCAGTCATTACTGACGTGGTTATGAATAATTAAATCAAGTGCATGCAGGGGTTCAGGTGTCAGGGAAATTACCTGATTTATGGCTGGAGCTTTGGAAATGAGCATCTATGCCTCACCTGTGATTTGATGTGTGATTCTCTCAGGGGCAGAGTAGGGGGTAGGGGTGCTGCTTCCCTGTGAGGCTGCCCAGAAACAAGGACCCCAGGCACGGAGCTGGCTCAGCCTCCACGCAGCCCTGCCCAGCTCTTGCATCTTGCTCCTGGACACATTCCCTTCCTTTCTGTACGCCCTGCTGTGGGAGGCAGCGTGAGTCCCACAGCAGATGGACACTTGGTAGACCCAGGTTTTTTGTGGAGCCAAGCTCTCTTCCAGCTGGCAGACTTCCATGCTCCAGGGCACGAAGCCTTGCATCCAGCAGACTGATCTTTCTGTCCTGCGCCATGTCCGTCTCTGGCTCGCTGTCCATCATCTCCCTTGTTTTCTAGCTTTCAGCTGTACCTGCAGAGGGCGCTTGGTGGGAATTCCAAGGTGTCCCGGGAGCCTCCGCTGAAAGTTCTTCTGCCCCACCACTTGCCCCACCCACTCCTCCATAGAACCAACCCTTACACCTTCCAGAAGGCCTTGAGCAAGCCACATCAGCCTCCTGCCACATAGAGTACTTGCATTTTCAAGGATCAGTACAGGGAATCAGCTGCCCCGCAAAGACTAAGGCCATGTGGCCACGGCATGAGTGGGCTGCAAAGTGGGGGACCAGGGTTGCAGAGGGTGTGTGGACAAGAAATTCCAGAATCTGAACTTGCCTGAAGATGACCCATTTTTAAGCAAAACAGCAGAATAAACAAGTCAATCGTACACGCTTGCCGTCTCCACTCTGTCTCCCACATGCCCTCTGATGCCTCCCTCTTCTACTTGCGGAAGCTCTGCATTTTATTGGTATCTTTTCCAGGAGGTGCCTAGATTCAAGAAAATTCCTTTTCTCCTGGACTCAAACAAACGTCATGCCTAGTGACCATGCTTGCCCCCAAGCCAGAGTCTGGGTGTCATGGCTTAATGGTAATAATTTAGCAAGTGGCTTATAAGTAATAATAGTGTCCAATGTCCTAGGTTGCTGGGCCCTACATGGTCGCTCACTCACACCATGACGTTAATGGGATGGCTGTTGTCCCTACTGTGTGGGGAGCACCCTGCGGAGTGCACAGGACACACAGCAGCCAAGTTCTGGAGCCTAGTCTGACCCCAAAGCTGGGCTCTGCCCTTGACACCTCACCCCTCCTCTTCTGTAGGAACCTCAGGAAGATGGATCTCTTAACAGGGACAGTGAAGGCTCCAGAATGGCAAGGGAATGACATAGGGACCCAGATCCTTGACATTTGCTGAGGATGGCAGCGGGGATTGCAGGATACCAGGATTGGGGGATTGTGGCGGGGAAGTGACCGACACCAAAGACTGACAGCTACTCAGATCAATCTGGGCCCCTTGTCTGATAGGAACAACACTGGTGTTCCTTTAATTTAGTCTAAAATAGCCACTCTGAAGTAATGTAGCTGTCGGAGGCTGGTCTAGGCTGTGACATGTAGCCAGAGTCTGAACAGAAGCAGGTAAAGGATCTGCTCTTTGATGATGAGGTCCAGGACATGGAAGGCTCTGGAAGGTTGTAGACATGGAGCTCTGCTCTTTATGACCCAAGCTCCTGGGATTCACTGGACACTTGTTAAAGGCCACGTATGGCCTGGCCCCTGGAATGCCCACAGACTTCCAGTCAGTATTTCTACCCTGTGGAGCAGCCACCAACTTAGGCAGCTGACAAATGTGCCACAGAGCAAGTTAGGGACATGCAGAGGAGTGACTGAAAGAGGCAGCTGTGTGTCCCCCTGCTGGGACCTCATTAGTGGGGGGCAAAGGGTGTTTCCACATATGCCCAGAAGTGGGGCCACAGAGACAGTCAGCAGTCTGGTCTGATGCTGAGGGAAACTTACCAGAGGGCAGGGCACAGATCTGTGAGGTGTTGGGTCCCCCAGGGACTGAACAGGTAGTAGAGCATTTTAGGAAGCGGCCTTGTCATCCACATTTGGCCTGAAGGTGGCAGCTCATGCTATGTCTGGAGAGAGCTGGGAATTTCCTCTTCTGAAGCCTTTAAAGTAGGCCAGCTTCTCTCTCCTGGAATGTCTCCAATCTTTGGAGGTTATGAAACAGCCTCTCTTCTGTTTTCAGAGATTTGGTGATGGAACCAGCCACACCACCTACCACTCCAAGGCCTGGATGCTCGGAGCAGCCCTGGTGATCACCCAGAGGGGACTTAGGGGCAAGTTGACCCTGGGGGTCAAGCAAATGTGAATGTGAAGCCATGTCATGCCACTGGCTAGTCCAGTGGTCTAGGTTTAGTGCCTCAACTCCCTGAGAATGAGAATCGGAATTCCTGTGATTTTTTTCTCTGTCTGCCTCCTTCCCTTCTGCCTTCTTCACTAACAAGTTGTATTCTAGGAGTCACCAGGCCAGGTGGGTTGGGGAGGATAAGACTGGAGCCTGTGAAGGGATGGAGGCACTCACTGGCCCAACAGAATCCAATATGTAGGTACCACGCAGTGGGCATCTGGCGAACCCAGCAGAGATGACCACCCAGTGCTGCTGAGATTCAGGGCGCACCCTGCTGGGCACCCTGGGGATTGCAGCTCCAGCCTCTACGTCTGGGATAGACCCAGGAGAAATTAGTAACAGCAGCAGGGATAATGTCCGCCACCTTCTGATGCTGACTGTGAGCTCTAGGTCTGGCACACTTCCAGGCAATTTTGTCTCTATTAACTAATTCAGCGCTAACCACGGCCCTGTTCTGTTGGTACTCGATTTTATAGCTGTTGAAACTGAGGTACAAAGAGGTTAAAGAACTTGTCCAAACCTGCTTGCCTAGCTCTGGCCAGCTGGTAAATGGCAGTTCTGAGATCCAAACTCAGAACTTGGTTCCAGAGAGTGCTTTTAAAGGCTAAACTGAGGGGCTTCTGAAATATACAGTCTCTTGGCCACCCGTGTGGAGTTGATGCTCCAGGGCACAGGTGGCAGCTGCCAGAGCTAAGGGCTGGGCAGCCCACCTCTGGGGTGGGAGAGATAAAGCCACCGGGAGCTCATTGCCAGGGTGTTGGGCCCCTCCTGAGCCCCTGCATTGACACATGATCGGTGTGATTCTGCCCCAAACCTTGAAATGCAGGCCCTTGATGAAGCAGCAAACCCTGGAGAGAAGAGCAGCAGAATTAGCATAACGAATGCAGAAAGCCTGTGGGAGCTACATAAACATTAGAATGGAAATTAAGTTGGAGAATAGACAGCTCAATGGACTTTGGGGATTGCTTTTTTTTCAACCCATAGATTGCCTTTCAAAGAGAAAATTAAACACTCAACATAAAGCAAATATTCAAGGGGAGAGGAACTCTGCATTACCGCTGGGAGCCTAGATACTCAGGACTGGGCCTGCCTTTGAGGGGGGTGCTTAGTCCTGAGGCCTCACGCCATCCTTGATCTATGTGTCCCCAGCCACCTTCTGCACACACTGTGGTTTTGGGGGTGATGAGGTCATATTTCTACTTAACTAATTTTCAGCAAAGGGTCTGAGCACAAGGAGCACTGGAGGGGAGGGGGTCGGGAGGATGAGGAGAAGGTAGCCCTAATGCATCAGCTGATTAGAGTCGCTCATTGCTGCCTGAGATGATCCAAGTGCTAACGAAGGCTTTTGGCAACCTGCAAAATTCTCGGGAAGTCGCATCTCGGGATGCGGCATCCCAGCATCCTCCTACAGAGAAGCAGCAGCCATTGCACTGATTGCTATGTCCGTCCTCACCCTGCCGCCCCTTCTCTCCTCCACCTCAGTTCAGTTCCCAGCAACATCCTGCAGCCTAATTATTTCTGGGGTGGGTAGGGGGATGTGCACGCAGAAGTTGGACTCTCATAATTATATTAAGAGCTTTTGACAGAACCAACCTTTCTATCTTCTATTTCTGTCTTGCTGAAATTCTACTGTGCCACCTTAATGGCTGAAATAAATGTGAGGGGAAGGATCCATCAACCCTTTCTGGAAAAAAGGGGAGGCAGCAAGAGTGTATTGTGTGCCCAGCACTCAAGTCCACTGGGAGATTTATGGCTTGTTCTCTTGACTAATAGGAAGAATGCCCAGACTTAGATGGGGGATGAAATCCATGTTGTCTCACTTAGAATTAAATTTATTGCATTCAATTTTAAGCCAATATCTAACCATAAGGCTGAAAGGGACCCCCAGAGAGTACCTCACGGGCAGCCTTGTCTGCCCAGCATGCCTGCTCTTGTCTTGACCTGACCGGTGGTATTTTTCCCTGTTGGGCACAGAAAGGTTAGCTGGCAAAGAAAAGGCCACTGGTTAGGACCCTCAATGGCATGTTGGCCAGCGGCCCTCCATGTGCATCACCTGCTTCTCTGATCCGAGGGGAGCGAGGGTACAGGAGCAGAATGTCTGACACAGAAGTGGCGGTGAAGGCAAGATTACCTTCTCAATGTGATCATAGCTTCATGACATTCTAAGAATTAAGCATTATCAACCCATTCTGTAGGCGAAGAAATTGAGGCCTAGAGAGTTTAAGTAACTTGTCCAGTATCATCCGGAAAGTAGGCTTCACGACTGAAGCTGTGTTTGTAATTGAGGACTGAACCTGGACAATCTGAAGTCTACACTTTCAATTCCTGTATTAAGTGGCCAATTATCATGATATGCCCAAATGACATAAAGAGATGGAGGAACAAGAAGGGTGTCAGGGAAAGTGACAAACATCCCCACATTTCTTGACACTCCCTGAGAAGTATCTCTTGGGGTCTCCAATTTTAACTTCTGTGCTCTTTCCACCCTTATCAGGGGTCGCAGAGGAGCTATAGCCCCTGGACTTTGCTCCCAGGCCATCCATCATTTTTGGCCCATGATCTGTGCCTGCTCATGGATCTGTCCTTCACACAATTTTATCTCGGGGAAATGAAACATCGTTTTTTTCATAAGCGTAGTCATTCCAAGAGTTTCATGATCTGAGCTAAGAAAGAGTATCATCCATGGTGAAGGCATGAGTTCACATCCGGATATTGCTAATCAATAGGTGGAAACTGGGTGGAGCCCCCCAAGGCACGCCGCTGCTTCATTCTCCCCTGTAAGACCCTGCCTCAGTCCAGAGGACGCTGAGTTGCAAGTGACAGAGGAAGAGACTTACACAGGTTTAAACATTACAAAGAACAAAAATCTGCTCTCCCCCTGCCCCACACAAAAAAAAGTCTTTTGGAAAGAGGTTTATTTCACGCAAGGGGTGCTGCAGGCTGGCTGGAAGTTGCTGTTGTCATTTATCTGCAAATTCTATAGGGACCTCTCCCAGGAAGACCCAATTGTCTTATCTCTTTCTTTCTTTTTTTAAAATTAAGTATATCATCTGATTTACAGTAGTATCAGAAAGATAAAATACATAGGAATAAATTTAGCAAACAGTTGTGAGATCTGTACTCAAAAAACTATACAACAGCTTTGAAACCCTTCTCTCTTCAATGGAGAAGGCAGAACGTTAATCTTCATTCCTTTGTTTTCCTGATAAACTCCCCAGTTGAGGGGAGGTCTTCCCTAACCTCCCTTGTCTTAGCTCAGCTATTTTAGATGGATGAGTTGCTCGGTCAGGCTGGATCTCTTCCATGTACACAGTAGGTATATATGTTATTATTAAACTTCTATATGATTTTTTCTCTTATCAATCTGGCTGATACTTGTTTGATTATTTACCAGCTTAGAAAAACCCAGAGGGGTATAGGATGGTTTCCTTTGCTCCCCAACAACACAAAGGGTTATACCTGTTGCACATATCAAGACGTCTTCACCTAGGTATCTGCTTGTTTTGGTCCTGTGGTTTCAGAGCTGGCTGCTCTTGACCTTTCTTACAAGGTTGCACGATGACTGAAACTAATACAAGGCAAAACTGAAAGGTTGTCCAGGGACCCCAAACTACTAAGAGGAAAAAAAACACATGTTGTCTGTTCTAAGGGCTCATGCCACCAGCACCCATTGAGGCCAAGACTATTATGCTCAATGAGCTTTCATTAATTGATGAGAAGTCCAACGGGAGAAAATGAATAAGGGAGAAAAATATAGACTCCCAATCAAACTCCAAAATCACTCAGCCCTTCATGAGCAAATGTTCAGCCAAACAGGCTGGGCCCAGAGTGAGGTGGCTGAGGCCCCAGTGCAAAGCTGCCAGGAGTTCAAGGCATCTCCAAACAGGAAGGTTAGGCAGGACCCAGTGGACAGGGAGTGAAGAACAGTCAAAATATTCCAAATGTACTACAGGAACTAAATCCACCAGAGAGTTAAGATAACAGCTGCTGTTGTCTCTGAAGAAAGCAGGATCTTGTTGGCTGCCAAACAGGGTTGGTCCAAAGCTGGGCCACTGAGGCCCAAAAACTTGCCATAAGTTTCAGGTACTCCCTGGCAGGGAACCGAAGACCAAGAGGGCAAGTCCCCAAGCATTGCTTGTTTTAAAGTCTTCCAAAGCTGTTCCAACTGGCTCCTTTCTTTCAGTTCGGCCTCCTTGCTCCATAGATCAGGGGCAGAGTTTAGGAGAGCCAGGAATGTCTGGAAGGAACAGAGCAAAATCAAAATACAAGTCAAGATAATGGCTGCCATTGTCAGCCTTCCCACAGGTCTCCCACCCACCTCTCTTCCAAGTGTCTCCTTCCATGTTCGCCACGCCACTGGTGCAAGTCCAAGGCCGAGAGGCAAGCATAGTTTCTTCTTCACATTTCTCTCTCTTCCTCCACATGTCTGCTCCAAGTCTTTCTCCCTAAATCTTCTCTCCCAAGTCCCTTTTAACTTCCATTCACCACTCAGCTCCACCCTTCATTGGGTGGGGCAGGGGACTGGAACCTCTCCTTTCTCGATTACACTGTTACAATATGAATCTACCAGGAACTGCGAAAGGGAGGGATTGTTCTTTATAGCAGAGGTACTGAGGATAAAGAAGGGTGGGGAGCAATCTGTCAATCAATCAACAAGGAGTACCCACCAGCAGAATGTTTCTCGAAACTGCAGTCAGGACTCCCAGCTATGCTTTGATCACAGGAGAGTCACTTAATCTAGGAAGCCTCAGTTTCCTCACTCTGCTAATGCTGAGGTTGGGCCCCACTCTTCTGCCCCCCTCTTCTGAAGCTCCACCACTGATTGGCCACAGCAGTTCCAAAGACCAAGAGGGCAAGTCCCCAAGCATTGCTTCATTGTAAAGTCTTCCAAAATGGCCGCTCCAACTGGCTCCTTACTATCAGTTTGGCCTCCTTGCTCCAAAGATCAGGGCAGAGTTCAGACAAGGCACCGTGCATCATCCCCTCTGGTCTGGATGGTGTCTGAAAGTCAGTGGCTGGAGTTTGGTCCTTCATGCTGCTGGGAAAGCACTGCAGTCTGTACCCAGCCTGCGAGGCTACGCTGGATCCGGAAGCTGTGCCCAGCCAAGGAGGCTGAGCCAGCCTCTTGAAGGCCTGGCTGGGGTGCAGACTCAGCCTCCCAGGGCCATGCCAACAAGGCACTGGAACAGAGCCAAGCACAGGGCCAGGCACAAGAGGAGGTGTTCAATGCACGGTAGCTCTTACTACCGGGGCATCAGGGTAGCCAGGTTGCAATGGGCATGGCTGGGGTCATGCTAAACTGAACAACAGCGTAGAGATTCCTTTGGAATTCTTTGATTCCTGCCTTATGGAACCTCACATCACCACAGCCCCTGAGGCTCAGCCGCAGTCAGAGTGCAGTTAAACAGAGAACACTGAACACATGTGGTCATGCCAACCCTGCCCTTGGGGGCCTGCGGGCACAGGGAGAGAAGCTGACGATGCAGGGGTTACGGGATCCACACTGCTCTGAAGCCTCAACAGTTCACGGTATGAATCTTCCTGCAGTGGTCTGGGTGACCTCTGTGGTTGAGAGGAGGCATGCGGCAAGGTGTCTTACAACTATTGTGTGAATATCTTCCTACACACAGAGGAACTTTGACCTATAGATTAGGAATTCCCCTGCCATTCCCCGTGATTTAAGGGAGTAAAGATGAGGGAAGACAGCACTTTGCTCCATAAGCTGGAAATAGCAGTTTCATTTCTGAGGTTCTGTGAAATTATTTCTGCTGGGAATTCATAAGATCCCACCAGAAGAGCACACTGAAGGGAAAAGGACTCATAGTCCAGGGAATGAGATGAAGATCGTGTTTGCAGGATAAAAAAGGTTAAATCTGATACTGCTTTATGCCACCTTCTTGAAGCTTTCTGTCTCGAAGTCATCAGTAGTTAAAGTAGACCTCAATTGTTTGCATGGTATTTATACAAGTTAGGCATTAACAAGGACCGTCCACATGTATTTTCCTGTCCCACGCTCACAAGAGTCGATCAGTAGCATGAAAATTGGAAAAATGAGGAAACTGAGTCACAAAGAGTTTTTAAGTCACAAGTGGAACGTTGCAGAAAGGCCTCCAACCCAGGTCCTTGGACCCGGCTCCCTTTGCTAAGCCACTTTGCTTGATGCATTAGCCAGTTTCACACCCTCCCAGGGATGAGTGACATTCCCGGGCTGTGCTGCATCTTCCTGTGGGGGCAGCGTGGGCACAGCACCTGCACTCAGACCTGTGACTCCGCCACCCCATCTTGACCTTGCCATTTTCCGACACTGCCATTCTGTCACCCAGATGGACACATAATTTTGAGGATATTGCAGATGGCCTTCTTGTAGGAATTACATTGTTCATTTGCAATATTTTATTTTATTTTTAAATTTTTTTTCAAGATTTATTTATTTATGCATACGAGCTGGGATGTAGGCCAGAGGTGTGGGGCAGCTGGAGGGGTCACCAGAGAGAGAGTGGGGAGCAGAACAGGCAGATCAACTGAAATACACTGCTGAGGGGAGCAGTGGGCGAAGCAGAAGAGGTCTGCTGCGTCATGAGGGAATACCTGACCGGGCATCGAACTCGTGCTGCAGCTGCCAACAGCTCCGCAGTGCTGTGCTTAACACGTGGCGCCATCAGGGAGGCCCCATTTGCAATATTTTAAAAAAACATTAAAAATATTTTTGAAATATGAAAAAAGTGTGTGATATCAGCCATTGCTCCTTATAAAATCAAATCCAGGTCTTTGGTGGAAGAAAACTCATTGTAGCACAAATGGCCCCGCAGAACAAAGGTAGAGCTCAAACTGAAAAACAGATCTTTCCACCAAGGTGAGTAAAAGGTTGAATTTAAAGGGGGAACGATGTTCTAAATGTTAATATTCATACTTAAATATTTGGGTTTTCTGTTTTTCTTCTACTAGATTCATTTTTCTAAGATCTCCAACAATTTTCTGGAAAGGGAACTTTGTAACACTATACCTTGTTCATGCTAAGAGGCAATGCTTCTGTTTTTCTAAACTGAACCAACCATCCACACTTCTTGCCTCGAAACCAGTCACTTTCTTCCCAGCACTGGGACAGATCCACCAGAACAATCTAGTAAGAAACCACTAGCTCTAGCCTATTCTCATCACTCCATGTCAGTGCAGGTGGCAAGATCTCAGAGCTGCTTCTTAAAGACTGCCAGCAAGGGGCCTGCCCAGATGCCTAACTTTTTATGCTGACTTCCCACTTAGAACTGTGTGAGTTTGGACAAGTTGCTTGACCTTTCTGAGCTTCAGTTTCCTTGCTGTCAAAATGGTGATAGCTCATAGAGTTGTATGCGAATTAGGAGTATTCAAGTCTGCAAAGCCTGCTTCCCTTGGAGCTCAGCACATGGAAAGTGCTTTGTGAATAGGATCTATTATTAATAACCATTATTAGACATAGATTCTAAAGTAATCTCATAGATCTCCCTCTTCACATCATCCCAGAGACACTGAGGTGAATCCTGACCACTGTCTGTGATCACGTGACATTATGTCACAACGGCTGGCATGAAAACCATTGTGTGCCCGCTACACTGTGTGTGTGCACCACACCAGGGCATCCGACAGAGTGGTTGGTGAGACCCTTTTGCTCAGCCAAGTGAGAGCCAGAACTAGAGGTCAGGTGGCCTCGTTCTCAGACCGTCTCATTCATTAGCCACCTTAAGATTTATAAGTCTTGGCAAAAGAGGACACATTCTGAAGATACAAATCACTGGGTATGTGTGTTGTGCTTAAATGAAGCAGCTTGTGACGTGAGTATTCAATTTCTGTATCTGTTCTAAATTTAAGCATGCAAAATGTCAAGTTATCTCACAATTTTCCTTGGGTTGAAAACAAGATTTGGATTTATGGTTGGATGTTATAAGCACTGCTGCTTTATTTCGAATCCTGGCAGGGTTCTCAAAAGTTGCAATTGTCCAAGAAGTCACTTCCTGGTCCGCAAGTCAGTGTGTTGCCCTAGAACAAACACGGAACATAAGGGCTAAACCTTTGTTCCTGACATTTTGGGTCTGAGGAGGTCTGGAGGCGCCAGTTGCTCCCGGCACCACTGTTCACTCCAGATTGCCCCGCCACACCCCACTGAGCTCCCTCCTCCCTCGGGGAAATTGCTGACACTGAGCTCCGTATCTGGAGTGCTACATCCTCCTGGCCCTCAGTTCCTTGGCAAAGATGCACCCCAGCTGAAGTAGCTTCCTTGTACTTGGTGCTGGGGTCTAAGGGACAGCGCCTGCCTTTGTGATCACAAGTCACTTTCAAACATCCTTGCAGGTCTGGAATTTAGAGGAGGTACTAGGGTAGGCTAAATATTATCTCCTGGGTTTTGTCTCCTTGGGTAACAGCCTTTGATAGCATCACATTTCCCTACCAAAGACCTGTGTAATGGTGTACAAAGAATGTACAAAGAAACCTGTGTAGGGGCCTCCCTGGTGGGGCAGGGTGTTAAGTCTCAGCACTATGAAGCTATCAGCAGCCACTGCAGCACAAGTTTGATCCCCGGCCAGGGAGCTTCTCACATGGCGCAGCAGACCTCTCCTGTCTCACCCGCTGCTCCTCTCAGCATTGTACTTCAGTCAATCTGCCTGTTCTGCTGTTCTGCTCCCCACTCTGTCTCTGGTGAATCTTCTCACAGCACCCCCCCCAGCCCCCCATCTCTGGCCTATACCCCAGCTCTTGTATGCATAAATAAATAAAATCTTAAAAAAAACAAAACCTGTGTAATGACTAAGAAGCCTTTTTAAATAGAGGAAATGGGATATGGGAGTACTTTTTAATTTATTTTCAAACCAGATCTGGTTATAAACTCTGCCAGGTATAGATAAGCCAATTTATTTACTTTTTTTCTAACTTAGGGTCGAAATGGCAGCACTCTGGTGAGTCTGCTGCTTTCACAGTCTGATAAGTATTATAGATGCTTTATGATCAATTGCTCTCTGTCCCTAAAAACGGCACCAAAAACCACCCAATCCAAGGACATTCCCTGGTCAGTTGCAATCTCATGTCATCATTTTAATGCACAGCACTCCCTGATAGCCATCTTGCCTGTGTGTCTTCAGAACATAAACTCCTAAGCCCAGTCTGTTGCACAGCTGTGTCCACAGGGTCCAGAACAGTGAGTTGCTCAATTCACAAGCTCTTTGCAGCTTGGAGTACTCTTTGTAGGAAAGGCCAGGAAATAAGTAGAGCATCCAAAAAAGGAAAGGAAGCCTGTGGGGCAGTGAAACATCTGGGTATCTAGCAAGGAAAGAAGCTGTTTCCAGGAGAAATACAAGGAGGGAAAAGTCAATGAAAGCCAGAGAGCTGATGAGAAGTCAGCAAGCGAAACCTACAGGAATAATCAAGAATTTCAAGTCTCAACAGAGCTTTTCAGTCAAGCTTTGTTGGCGCTCTGCCTGAGGTTCCCTTCTTCCCTTTTCCCTCTTGCTGGCTCTTGAGTAGATTTAAACCAGCTGTTGGAATCCATCTCTCCTTGTCCCCCATCTTCCTTCCCCAGCACTGCAGGTGTTAGGGCAATAAAGACCACACCAGACAGTGGCATTGCCACACCAGGACTCGCTGCCTGAGGTGCATGAGGACCAATACTATGGCGCATTGACTTTTGAAAGAACTTATTGTGAGGTTAACTGGAAAGGAAGCGGGATTCAAATCTATCTCATAGATCTCAGCACTAAGATTGGTTAGTGCTGGTTTTATAAGGTTAGTGGGAAGGGGGAAAGGTTAGGAATGACTTGGCAAAGTTCAACTGGTTAGGCACAAATTTAATCCTTCTTACCGATGGACCCTTAGCTTTTACAAAGTGCTACCTATAAGCACATGATTATCTAGTGGTTTTGCTTAGTTGCAAAGTTCTCTGTGGAGAACCTGCAGTTTAGCTGTGTCTGTGGAAAACAAATCTTAAAAGGACAGTTAAGTAAGTTGAATTATGACACCTATTTTGTGTCATATTTGAGGTCAGATGGACCTCAGGAGCAGTGGGCATATAACATACTATGGGGGGGTCCGTGTCCACTTACCTGAGAAGACAGTGACATGGATTTCAACACTGAAAAGCCCATATGGGGAAGGATGGAGTGAGGCCTGGGACAGAGCCCAGGAGTATTGCCAGATGCAGTAGACAAGGGTTTTGGGTAGTGGGTTCATCTGCTCAGGCTGCCATAGCCAAATCACAGATTTGGTGGCTTTAACAACAGAAATTTACTTTCTTAAAGTTCTAGAAACTAGAAGTCCAAGATCACGGTGTCAGCAGGTGTAATTTCTTCTAAGGCCTCTCTCATTACCCATCTTCTCACTTTATCCTCACAAGGTCTTCCCTCTGGGCGTGCGTCACGTGTGTCTCTCTGTGCATCCAAATTTCCTTATTCATAAGGCTTATGAGAGCTATCCCCCTCCAAAGGCCTCATTATAATCTAATCACCTCTCTGAAGGTAGGGTTTTTTTTTTTTTGACAGTTCAAAACTTTTAAAGTTTTAAACTTTTCTCTTTATAGTACAGCTTTTAGATTTCCATTAATGAGACATTAGAGGTCAACATTCTCCATGTTTACTTTAAAGCAGCTTTATTTTGACCATATTATTCCGGAGAAGCAATTCTGTTAATAGTATCAATCTAGGTAAACAGTTATCTTTTCTCAACATTTTGAGGATGTTTTCTGACCTCTCTTGTTGCTGCTAAGCCAGCTGTCAGTCTGTTGATCATTTGTTTATATTTATCTTTCTTTTCTCCCCCCTTTTTAATATACCTTATTGTATCAACTTGCCTATTTGGCTGCCTTGGGAAGAGACATATAGAAATTGTCACCTTGCAATTTCCTAGAGATCAGCAGCAGGACTCTGTTTGGTTCTAGCTGCACAAAGTGTGGGTTATTTTTCAAGTGGAAAAAGTACAAATGAAAACCACTTCCAATGAACACAGAGGACTTGTTGTTCTCCCCTCCCCACTGCCCCCCAACACACACATACCCTTTAAGGTACTCTACAGGAACACTCCACAACCTCAGATTCATTTCCTTTCCATTTCAAAAGAATTGTAGTGACACTTGAACAACACAGGTTTGAACACATATATACCAATTTTCTAGTAACCGGATGCTGTAAATTTACAGGATCGATACAGTACAGTACTGTAAATGCACTTTCTCTTCTTTATGATTTCCTTGAGAGCGTTTTCTTTTCTCCAGCTTATTTTGTTGTAAGAAAACAGTGTCTAATACATATAGCATACAAAATAGGTGTCCATTACATTGACTGCTTATGCTATTGGTAAGATTCTGCACAGCAGGCTATAAAAGTTATAAGTGGATTTTTGATTGTGCAGGGATTGGTGTCCTGCACCCCACATCTCTATTCTCTGCATTGTACCAGGGTCAGTTGTTTTACAAAACCTGGCAATTATCACAAAGATAGAGCCTACAGTCTTGTGGGAAAACCAATTTATATATCTGTGTACATCCACAGCCGTACACATAATTAACTTGTAAATACACACATGCATCGGAGCTGAGAGAAGGGGAAGTTTTCATAGTTATCAAACATCAGAGCTTTCCCTAGGGGAGGCACTGAGTGGCCCCAAGGATTTGGAGAGCTGGAAGAGGAAGAAGGGCCCAGGTTCTTCTGCCCTGAAGATCAACTCTTTTGGAAGTGATTTTCTCTCTTCTCACATATTAGTTCAGGTTGTCTGGGAGGGAACTGAAAAGCTGCAAACATGATGTTGATCTCCCTCAATCATTAGTTTTCCAGTGCTCCCAGGGCCCCGTGGCTATTCAAACCTGTGGAAATAAATTCTCTGGGAGCAACTTCCCTGCTGACTCTGGGCTCTGCGGGAGCGAGCAGCAGAGCGTGAGGCGCCCAGAATCCATCTGTCACAGGGCATTAGCTCTGTGAGTACACACTGCTCTCACCGTGCTGAAGCAGCCACCGCCCTCCGCCCCTGGCAGGCCGGCCTGACCTCTCCCCTCAGCTCACCACAGTGCCAGACAGCAGCAGGCTTCCCATCCCAACAGGAGTGACGCGGCCTCGATGTCCTACAGCAGCACTCCACAACCTGTAGTGAGTCAGCCTGGAAGGGACAAAGCAAAGATGAGGAAGACAAAAGAAAGGGACCCTGCCTGCCTCCTGCCTCAGAGTCCCCTGATTTGCTGGGGCTCTTCCCAACCTCCTCCTTGTCTGCTGCTCATGCAGTAGAAGCCCAAAAGTGGAGAATAGGTAATCCCTTCTTGCCTTAACAACATCAGAGCTTTCCCTAGAGGCGGCACTGAGCAGCCCCAAGGATTTGGAGAGCTGGAAGAGGAGGAAGGGTAAGTTGGAAACCAAATGCAGCAGCGGCTCCTCTTCTTCCTCAGCATCTGTCAAGACAACCCTCTCTCCACCTCTGGGGCTCAAACATCTCAGGAAGCGTCTTCCCCATGTCCCTGTCCTCCCATTTATTCCCCCCCTCCTTTTTATTGCCCATCTTCACTGTAACAAAAGTTCCATGAAGGCAGGAATATCTATTTTGTGCCTGAATGTATCCCCAGTTCCTAGAACAGCACCCAAAGACATGCGTGCCTCTCGGAATACACTCTTTTCTCTGAATGTCAGGATAGGGCTTTTGAGGATGACAGAACTAGGCTTTTACAGCCCCTCACACTCATTGGCAACTTCTGTAGTCCTGGAGAAAACCTTCCTTGCCGCCAGGGACCCACAACATTCAGTCCCTCCATCTTTGGGGTGCTGTTCTGGAAACTGGGGATACATTCAGGCACAAAATAGATATTTCTGCCTTCATGGAGCTTATGTTATAGCAGGGATGGGCCATAAAAAAATGCTAATAAATGGAAGTGAGTTTACACAATAAATCTTTTAGCACATTATTCCACCACACTGCCATACCCCAAATTTAAAAAATAGGTACTCTTTCTTAGAGGCAATTTAATTCAGACCCTACTGGCTATAATGACTGCTCCCATCTTCTCAGGCCACCGGCTGCTCACAGAATTTAGCAGAGGTTTGTTTAAGCTTCTCTTATAAACAACAACAACACCCGTGCCACCAGCAGTGACATGTGAAAAAGGTTGTCCTTATACAATGTTTGACAAAATTCTGCAAATCTGAAACTAGGGAATTGCAAGTATAAAAGGCATTCATGGTAAGCAGGTAAGAGATGGTTCAAAACCTTTAACAAAAACAGCCTGCATGATATAAAATACTGAGAAAATAGTCTACCTTAGCAGATCTCTGCCTTGCAGTGTTCTTTCCCAAATAAGCAGAGGCGGTTCTGTGGCCCGGTCACCTTAAGCAGAAAGCTTATATTTCTGAACTAAGGAGCCCTGTGTATTGGGCAGCAAATGCCTTCTAGAATCATCATTTACAGACATAATCTCATATTCAGACACAAACACACACACATATGCATACACGCCCTCCCATTTTTAATTTTCTTTTGAATCCCACTTTTCTCTGAGAATTTAATCTGTTATCATTCTTTCTACCATGGAACACTCCAGCTCCAAATATTTGGCCCAATATTTTTTGACCTTTGAGAGTCAGGCCCTCCAGGGAGGCCACTCTTGACCACATGCCCTCAGCCTACTCACTGCCCACATGGTCATTTTCTTTCAGAGGAAAGGAAGAACTAAATTTAACTTATTTCATTTTATCAGAACTAAATATACACTAATTGGAAATTATCTTTTACTCATTCATTTCTTTGGTCACTTGTTTATTGTATGTCCGTATTCACTAGATGATAAGCTCCGTGGGAACAGAAAACTTATCTTGCTCACTCTCAAAGCTCCTAAAACAGCATTTGGCAAGAATAAATGCTTGATAATATTTGCTGAATGAACAATTGATAAAACTGTCAGATTTGATTTAGCAAAGCAGCTTCAATTTTGCTGCTACCTCGAGCAACCACATTGTTTCCTTCCCTTTTCCCATAGTGCAGTGTTCTCCCTCCTCTTTCGATGGCTCCCTGCTCTGTCTGGCTTTGTATCCAGCCTTGTCGCTGCCTGCCTGGAGCGGCTCTTTCAAGTGTACTCCAAGTCTTCCCCTAGGTCAGACCCAGCGGCTTCTCCTAGGGCTGTTTTTTAGACTTATCTCCAGGTTTGGCAGGGAGGAAGCTTCCTGAGATGCTTCTCACAGATGGGATCCTAATAAACAGAGCACTTTGCTTTTCTTTTGTCTCCATTAAGTTTGTGTTATTTCTATGTGGTTCTTAAGGTTCAGCCTTCTGAACTTTTCCCCTTCTCTCTTCTTTACATCAAAGATTGTATTTACTGCTCTGTCTTCAGCATCCCCTGGATGATATTCACAGGAGAGTGAAGACAGAGAGTCTCATATGGTTGTTCTTTTACCCCAACTACATATTGGGTGTCTGTGATCATGGAGAATATTTTGAGATAGTGTCTTCATAACCAAGGCCCTGAGTAACAAGGATGAAAAAAGTTCCCTTGCTGAACAGCAGTGGTTGTGGAGCGTGAGTTGCAAATTAATACCTTTGTTTCAAGATATTAGGGTTTTAGGGCAGCTTGTTGTTGCTGCATAACCTGGTCTATGCTGACTGACACAGTAGCTCAATCTGACTTTTTCCTCAAACTGAAGATCAAAATCCACTTCTCCAGCCACCTTCACAATTTCTACCTGGCTTTATTCAAAGATGTACAAAACCAACAAGTCTACTCCTATATTCATCATTTTCCTCTTCAACATTGAAATGTAACTTTCCTCCAAACATTTCTATTTTGGTTAACGGTACAAAAACTCTCATAAGAACTTAAACTTTTTAGAATCAGTTACCATTTTTATTTACAACCCTGATCTGTTCTTGCAGATGAGCACTGGGTCTAGCCTTGGTCTTTTCATTCCTGGACTGTTACTCCTCTTGCATCATTTTGCTGCTTCCATTCTCTTTTTCATCACTTTATGACCAAATAGCCTTCCATTATTATTAGCTATTTGTGAATGTAATAAAGGTAAATGTTAGATCATATTATTCCTTTGTTCAAGAACTTAAATGTGTCTCCTTCTTCCACTGAATAAACTCTGAATTCTTGATCTGGCATTTACAACCCTCTTTCCTTTGACTTCTAATCTCCTCTCCTACTTCTCTTGTGCATGGATCTTACATGAGTACTAAGCCACAAACTCATTGCAAGTGAGGAATAGCCCGAGAGGGTGTGCATCTGGTCCTTTTAGAATTAATTCTCTGTCCTTGCTTTTCTTCCCACAGGTGCCTGTCAAAACCAAGTCCACGTTCAAAATCACACTGAAGCCAATTTCTTCATGGAAATTTCTATGATCACTCCAACCCAAGGAAACTCCTCACTCCTCTAACCTCCATGGTATTTGTTTTGCTCTATTTCCTGCTGTCACAGTAATTTTTGCAGACTCCCATCTCCTCCACCTTTCTGTAGTCACCACATGTTGAATATCTTTGGCTTCCCCACAGAACATATTTCCTAATTTTGTTATTTTTCCATAAACATTAGTTGAGTGAAGAAGCATCAGGACAGGACCTCAATTCACAGCAATGTGTATAACTAAGTGAAGAGAATTCATGTGGGGACTTCACATTTTGACAAAACAAAGAGCTGTATCAAGCCTAGGCAATCATTCTTGTTGTTGCTGTTTAGTCTTGCAACTAATAAAATATGGGCCATTATTGTGAAATTTCATTTCATGTGAATTAGAGAGGTACTGCTGGTGATAACAATCACCTAAATATTGGAAACATCTGTAGTTTGCCATCATTAACTTTTCCCCATATAGTATATTAAAGAAACACCACCAGAGCCCAAATGCATACTTAGGACTGTTTATACATAGCACAGTAAGTACTAGAGAAGTTACTGGAAGCCCTCAAATCTCCCTGCTGTCGTTTCTTCCAGGAAAAAAGAGAAGTCATTATTAATGAAACGGTTCCTTTATAACCTTCATTAACTTCCAAAACTAATCATCTAACCCTAGGAATGTGGATGATGAAATTTTGGGAAGTAATAAGTAACCACAGAGCTGGTCACTCTCTAAGGGTGAGAAGCATAAACGCAAACATAAACGTGAGCTTGCTCTGTGAACTCTCTCTGTCAGTGCATCTTCAAAGGTAGTCACCAAGTCAATAGCACCACCATCACCAGGACATTTGGAAATGCAAATTCCTGAGCCCTTTTTCAGAACTACCAAATCAGGAACTCTGGTTATGGGGCCTAGACACGTACATTTTACCAAGGTCTTCCTGTTGATTCTGATTCCCAGTCAAGTTTGAGAGCCACTGCCCTATAACATCTGTTAAGGAAACTGAGTAAATTCCATTACCCAGTATGATCAGAAAATAACTGGTCAATTGGGTCTCCTACTTCTTTTGGCTCCACCCCTGACCTCACTATCTCTCTATTCTGCAGTCACATTTCCAGGGTGTTCTGTCAGTTCCCTTTTTTTTTTTCCCCTTTGTATTCCACATAGAGTGAAGAAATCCAGCTTTTGTCTTTCTCCTTCTGACTTATTTCACTTAGCATAGTCCCCTCCATTTCCATCCATGCTGTCACAAATGGCAAAAGTTTATCTTGAAAAAAAGACTTTTTCAGAAAAACAAAAGCCTAGAGAATTTTTGACAGCAGAACTATATTAAAAGAAATGCTAAGGGAAATTCCTCAGGCAAAAAGAAGTGATGCTAGATATAAACCTGATTTATAGGAGGAAATGAAAGAACCAGAATAATAAATATTTTGGGAAAATATGAAAAAATAAGATTTATCTCCAATTAATATCTTTGAAAGCAATTGATTATTTAAAGCAAACATATACATTGCATTATGGTTTTTTGTAGTTTTGGGGGGTTTTTTTGTTGATTTTTTTTTTTTTACTTGTAGACAAAATAGACAACAGCAATAGCAAAAAGAATAGGTAGGGTAAATAGATTTTTACTGTTACAGGTTCTGACATTTTAAGTGAACTTGCAAAATATAATCTAATGAAACCCATTCATTAAGGATGCATGTGTGCTCTGTCTAGAAGCAACCATTAAAAGAAATTAATGCAAAAACAAAGGAAGTAGAATGGAATATTAAAGAACACATTAATCTAAAAGATAGGAGAAGAAGAATAAACAAATGCAAATAATGCAACTTGGAGATGGATACTGAAATGTTACATTTAAACCCAAACACATTAAAAATAGTACTAAATGTGAATTATAATTAAACATTATAATTAAATGGCAGAAACTAGCACACTAGAATTAAAAAGCCAAAACCTATGCTACTTATAAAAAAGATAGACTTACAATTTAAATAAACTAGCACAGGTAAGTTGAAACAATAAGCATAAGAAGACTGGTATTTAAACATATTAATACAAATGAAATCCCAGATAGGGAATATTATCAGTGATAAAAAGGTATTGCATTGTATAAGCAGTTAAATTCGTCAATATGTAACAATCATATATGTTAGGCAATTAATAGCAGAGTTACCAAATACATGATGGGAAAAAAAACTGATATAATTAAAGGGAGAAATTGGCACACCTAGATGTAGTTGAAAATTTTATTATTTCTCTCTCAGTACCTAATAGAGTAGTAAGACCATCAATAAGGGTATAGGATAGTTTAACAATAATATCAATCCACTTGATCTCATTAATATTTATAGAATGCTAACACTACACGAAGAGCTGCAGAATATTCTTTTCAAGTGCACTGGGAAAGTTCACTAAGGTACACATTTTTTATGCTGGGCAATAAAAAAAATATCCTGACAAATGTCAAAAAGGGGAATTTTTTTTCATTTTAAAATAAAAAGGAGCAGAAATCAATGAAGTGGAAAACAAAAATAGAGAAATATAATAAAGCCAAGAATTGGTATGTTGAGGATTAACAAAATTGACAAACCCTTAGCAATACTAATCAAGAAAGACAAAATTACCAATATTAAGAGTAAATTAAGGGGTCATTATTTCAAGTTCTTCAGGTATTAAAAAGGTGAGACAAATACTATAAATACGCTTTTAATGAAACATTTGACAAATTGCATAAAATTAACAAAATTCTTAAAACATGACAGATTTTGAATAGCTTTTTATTTATTAGACTAGTTTATAGTCAAAATTTTCCTTCAAAGATTCCAGACCTAGATGGTTTCACTGGTAAATTCTATCAAATACCTCAGAAGGAAGTAACACCAGTTTTATACAAGATCATTCAGAAAATAGAAGAGAAGTATTCTCCAGTCAGCATTTCTTGAGACCATCATAATGCAGATATCAACTTGACAAACACATTACAAAAAAAGAACATTAAAGATCATGAAGATATAGGAAGAAATCCTTGGCAAAATAGTATCAAATTGGATCCAACAGTGTATAAAGTACACAAGCCATCACCATCAAATTGTTTTTCTTTTTCAAAAATTTCAGATGGTCTAACAATGGGAAAATCATTGTAATTTCAGGATATTAATAGAGTATGGGAGCAACATCATGCAAAAATCTCAATAGAAGCAGAAAAAGCACTTGACAAAACTAAACTGACATCCATGACAAAAACTCCCAGCAAATTAAGGATAAAAGCGAAAGTCCTCAATATGAGAAGGGGCACCTCCAAAAGCTGACAGCTAGCATCATGCTTCATGGTGTGAAACAATCCCCCTTTAAGACTTGGGCAAGAGTTCCTGGAAAGCTTTAAAGATAGTTCTCCACCTAACTGTAACATTCGTTCTTCCCTCTCTTCTTTATTCTCTCCTAGAACATAGCCTTGACTGCAGGAGCTGAACTACAGGAAATAACCTTGAAGAAAAAAGTGAAGACTGTTTTTAAGCTCCTTTTACTGATCTTCCCTATAACTGAATGCAATTCCTATTTGATATTAAAAATAACTGGTTGAGTACTTACTATCTGCTGGGTTGTGTTAGATAGGGTCATTTCTTTTGTTGTTTAAACTCCCCAAATCCTTTTAAGTGGTCATTATGTGCTGCTATCTAGCACTGAGACAGAACAAGTCAGCAATGGACAGAAAAGCTCATCTCCTTCAGGCAGCCTTGCTAAGGAAAATTAACCCATCCTTCCTCTGTGCTCATGTCTCTTTTCTAGCTGGTGACAGGTACTTCAGGCACCGAAGTATGCATTCTGGTCATTTTCAGGGAGGCCCTTTGCCATATCCTTGGAAGTAGAGTGATTCCTGTATATTTAAGTGTCTGTTTTCTAAATCATTGTGACTTGAGGCTGTGTGCTGTATCCTAGTGATTCTCTCTGAGAAAGCCTTGAAGAACTAGATTTTTGGTTTTGCAAGTTTGGATTATTTCTCTAGCTGTCTTTAGGTGCCGAGTTTGTAGCGAAACTTTGACTGGATTGTCAGCTTTGCGTGTTCAGTGCTTGCAGAAAATCAGAATCTTCAGAATGAGTCAACTTCCAGCTGGCACCCCTCCCTCCCATCCCACCAGAACACTACAGTTTTTTTGTTCAGTTGGGATTTTTTTTTTTTTAACTAAGTCATAAGTAACTTATAAAAACTTCATGGGTGTTTGCACATGATGTTCTTGGCTACAAAAAAAACAAGAATGAAATAAGCAACACATACCTTTTCCTATAACTCCCATTATTTTTCCAGCAGGAGTCTGAGGTTTGCTAAGGGAGGCTGCTGAATGTCAGGCAGACTCAGCTTCTTGCTGCCATGCTATTCGTCACTACCACTCGGGTGGAGGCCTTAGTGTGTCAGGATTTAAGGACTTCAACACATTGCCAGGGTCCCATTGCAGCCTGCAGGGCTCCTGCTGGACTGGGGTAGTCACTCGATACACCTGTTCTTGGCAGCCCACCAGCCAGACCAGTGACAGGGGAGTGGACTCTGGAGGTGAGAACCAGAGCAGGGCCTGACCTGTTTCTGGCTTAGGAAACAAACAGAGAAGATCAGTGATAAGGAACTCAAGCATCTGCCTATGCAGAGTCCAAGGCTGTCCTGCTCTCACCTCATGTTATCTTCCAGAAGTTGAGACTTCCTCTCCTCCAGACTCTCCAGCATACAGAATCAGTCCCTATAAAGTGAATGCCTCTGTCTTTTGGATGATGACCCAGCTCGGTCTGCCCAGCTGTTCCCTTCTGAGAGAGCCCTGAGCTGCCTGGCTGCTTGAGATGCTCAGGGAGCTCTTTCTTTTATGTAGCTCTGGACGGAGATTAGCTGATCTTATGGGGGTTCATTCATCTCTAGGAAAGATTAGACAAGGTCTGCTATCAGGGCACTCAGCAGACTTACCTTCAACCCAGCAGAGGATGCCCAGCTTGGCCCTAAAATTACAGAGGCAAATATTTGCTTCCATAGGCGGATTTGTAAGACTTCCCCTAGATGAGACAGCGGACAAAGAATAAAATGGTTTTCTAGACATTCTAATCAATTACTTATACTCTCATAGTTGGCATTTGTAAACACTTATTTTATACCACTCATGGTGCTGGGAATGCTATATATATATTTTATATACATTCTCTCCATTAATCCCACATTACAACCAAGTGAATTGTGTAACTTTATTTTATTATCCCATTTTGCAGACGTGGGTAGTGAGACTCAGAAAATATAAATGACATTGTTTAAAGTTAACACTGAATAAGTGGCACAGCCAGGAACTAGTCAATAGAGTATAATTCTGGAAACAAACAAACAACCCACAAATCAAAGCCACAATGAGAAATCACATCACACCTATAAGGAGGGCTATTATCAAAAGGATAAGAAACACTATGTGTTGGTGAGAATGTGGAGTAAAGGCAACTCTGTACACTGATGGTGGGAATGCAAATTGGTGCAACCAGATTGAAACAGTGGAGATTCCTTAAAATATTAAGAATACAAATACCATATGATGCAGACATTCCACTTCTGGGTATTTATGTATGGTTCACTCAATTTACATGGCTAGTGAGCATATATTGAAATTCAGGCATTTTATATCTAGAACAGGTACTTTGAACCAACTTATATTCTGCTTTTGAAGAGTTGAGGAAAGTGAGGTAAGTTAACTTATTTGAAGGATTCTCACGTGAAAGAAGGATCAGACTTTTGTTTTATAATTCTAGATAGTAGTGCTAGTCCAAGGAAAATACTGGAAGAGAGATTTGGGCTAAGATTAGGAAGAAGATTCTGTTATAGACTATGGAAAGGACTGCACTGCAGAGTTTATTTTGCTAAGTAAAGGTTGGATGTCCAGCTCTTAGGGTTCCTTTATACTATGAGATTGCCCTATGTAACCTCTAAAACTCCTTCAAGACACTACAATTCCATCAGATGTATCTTTGTCCGAGTGTATTAATGAGGACTCATGACTTCAAGTAGCAGGAATCCAACTAACTACAACTAGCATGTATCAGATCTCTTGGAAGAGTAAGAATACAGCTGATTCTCAGTCATAATGGAAGAAGGGACATGAAATCTGTAGGACTCTTCATTTCTTACCTCTTCTTGGCTTATTGACTTTCTTCTGTCTTATTTCAGCTTTCATCATATATCAGAAAATAGTTGCTGTCAGCCCCCTACCTTTTTAATCTGTCTAAAAGATTCTGTCACTGGAGATGGACAGCTTCTGGTATCAAGGCAAAACAGAACCAAAAATAACACATTTCCACAGAGACAATACAGACTGACACAGTCTGAGTCTGCACCCGTGATAGAACCATCAGTTAGAGCCAGAATGGGATTAGTTAGACAATGGCAGGTCTTGTGGGGATAATATGGACCGACAGAAAGGAAGCATGCTAAACAAAATGGTCCTCTTGCCCAAACAAAGTAACAGCAAGCGGTACTCAAAAGGCATTAAGAACACTACATGGGTCCAATCACATGCAAGCTACAAACATAGATTTCAGAATTCAGGAATTTTTCATATTGATGACAGTAATCTTTCTGAGAATATTTGAAAGGGATACTCACCTATTGGCATCTATGAGTGCTGAGGTAGGCGCCATCCCTGCCTAGGTGCTGTGCTAGTACATTTATGTTTAAAGACTTAACAAATGAATGAAATCAATGACTCAGTTCTCAGAGCCCTTCTGAGAACCCTTTCAAATATAGCTTTATAGAGGATGAGCCCTTATCAATATTTCACTCAAAAACCAATCTCATATCAAATTTAAATGGAAACCAGCTTCTCAATACGACTCAATAGTTCAAGTAACCAGTGTCCAAGAAATAACCAGTGTTGCAGACATCAGTATTCAGTTGTTTATTGAGTCACTCACAAATGCTTTCCATGTACTTGTGGTTGTTAGGTCCTATATTGTAGGAGTGGTGCAGTCACGGTTCACTCCACTCAATTCCTAATCTGCTCTTCTCTGCCCAGAATATTTTTTACCACACTCCCACCTCCTATTGCTGTCATTTCCTATTGAACATGTGGTTTTTTGGATTTTTTTTTTTTTTTTGGCTTTTAAGACACCAACCTCTCTTTGACAGAACTAAAATGTTTTGCTGGATGCTTCCTTAGCATCTGGGGTCTTCTCTTTTGGAAATTTCACAATTCGAATTTTTAGCCACCGTGTGCCTTCCTTAGTAGAATGGAAGATCCAGGACAGGGTCATGCTTGTTTTGTTCACTGCAATGTCTAGAATAGTCTCTCCTAAATAGCAAGGACTACATAAATATTCATTAATTTGGCAGATATTTATTGAGTATCTATATGTCATGCATCTCTCTTGGTATGGAGGATATAGAAGAGAAAAAAATAGACATGCTTCTTCCCTGAAGGAGCTTACATGTTAGTCAAAGTGTTAATTTAATGATAGAAGAGGATCTAATTCAAATTCCTTATTTCCTGGGTCAGGTAGTGAGCGCCAGAGAAATTCAATATCTGAACCATATGGAAGAGTCGCATGGATTGTTGTTTTTGACTTTCCTCTTGCAGATCGCTTTTCAATAACTGTTCACAAACCAAAGGAGGGTGTGTGAATTTGTTTTTTCAGTCCACGGATGCCAGCAGGTACTGAGGGTATCAGGAGCTGAGGGACTGGAGACAGACGTGTTGAATGCACGATTTTTATGTGCACAGAATGTTAAAAGTTAGGTCAGTACAGGCAGATGGTTTTGATGATTTCTCCACCCATTCTCTCACAATCCTTATGAGAGGGATGGCCATATTCTTTGTTGTGGCTTGTGGAGCTTTGGCGTCTGGAGTCCCTGGAAAAGATGGCGTTGGTGTCCATGCAGCCATAGTAGGGTTTAGGCAGGAACTGCTAAGGACGAGTTCAGTCCTGAGCTGGGAGTTGCAGGAAGGGACTGACAGATCATTTTTAGAAGGGCTTTTCAGGAGAGGGCTATAAGAAAGGCAAGAAGACTTTAATAACCTGAGTATATGAATAGCAGATACCTCACTTGAGTAGATGGTGTACATTGAATAGTGAAGAATAAGAGGAATAGGTATGGGGAACTGGGCTGGAACTTGGAAATGGAAGAAATGGAAAGAGAACTGGGTATGCATTTTGGTTGGATTTTTAATACAAGCTAGTTCTTAAATTCAGAACCAGGGAGGACTCCCACTGGAACTCTGCTAGGAGTCTTTCTCCCAGCTTGAGGAACTGCCTTCCAAGGATACGGAGAAACAATCTCATCTATTCACTCACATGATATAAGCCAGTCCCTAGGCAAATTGTGGTAGGTCAGGTTGCCCCACAGGTCTACCAATCGAAAATGCACCCCCCACTGCCCACAAAGCAAACCTAATACTCACTGAAACATGGAGTCAAGCCCACTGCCACCTTTACCACCTTCAGGCAGGGAATGACAGAGCCTGTGCCTGATTCCCTGGGAGTCTGCTAAATATGGAGGCCACACTGACTCAGAAACCTCACTTGTCTCACTCAAAAAAATCTTTGAGCTGCTGAATCACTTCATCAGAGAGCACCGCAATCCAGAATAACCAGCTTTTCTTAGAGCAGCAACTTCTAACGATGAGCAGAAATCCTTTGGCACTTTAAAGATGGGTTAAAGGTTATTTGCTAAGACCAGCAGTCTCTCTGTTACTGAGAGGTAGAAAAAGATGAATTTGCAGGCTTTATGTGATGTGAGTTCAGGGAATGAGCTTGGGGACAGGTGGGGCAAGGAGAAGTCAGAGAAAGTCAAGCATACGACATGTGTAAAGAAAATGTTTTATTTAAAGTGTTAAATACCATCACCAGAATGAATTTGATTTACATTGTTGGTGTTCATTACAGGACTAATCTGCCCCTCTTTTTTTTGTCCCAACTGGAATTCCCTTTACTTTTAAAACATACTATGTACAGGGCAGCAGTGGTCACTGGAATAGTGCTATTTATATGACTAAACCACAAGTCGAGGTGCAGACATGTGAAAATAAAAAAAAAGATACACCAACTTTTAAATAAATACTGCATAATGACAAGTATGTACAAATATTCCATACAGTCATGTCCTTCTTATTAAAATTAGAAATAATTTATATAGGAATATGCACAAAAGATTATGTGACTGCATCTTAGTATCAGGAAAATGGTAAACGTTTATTCTAAGGGAGAGTAAAGACAGGATAGGTCTATTAAGTCAATTTGTTGCTGGTACACAAGTGTCTAAATTATTTTAATAAAGTTTTATTCGATCTTTTAACGACTTTACCTGGGTCCATCGTAGATCACAGAATGTCAAGACACAGTCTCGGTGTATTTCATATTGCACCACATAAAGAGAAGGCATTTTTAGTGATATACTCATTTTAACTTTTGCACCATATCAAGCATGATAGTTTTTGATGATGAGCATTGAATTTCAAGTGGAAAAAAAAAAAACCAAAGAAAATGGAAGCAATTTTGTGCATGGCCTTGACATAAAAATAAATGGCAGAAATAAAATCAACCTCTAAGAATGTGGTATCAACATGTTCATAAAAAATTAGAGAGTGTGGGTGGTTTATTACATTAACCAGTAACTTTTCTTCTAAATGGGGGAACTTAAAATAAATTTGACCTTTCAGCACCACCCAATGGTAGTAAGTGTCTTAAAGCCAAAGGCAGGGGTTTGACATTGGGAGATGCATGTGGACTTTTGGTGATGGCATCAAAGAACTATGAATAGGCAGACTGACCTTCTTGGAGTCACCTAAAATTGGAGCTTTAAAATTATTTGTTGCAAATTTATGTTGACTATATTTCTTTAGAAATATAATTTGTGAAAAATTGAATTTCACTACAGAAAAATGAATTAATAAATAGTCCTGTGTTTCAGAGCTCCAAAATTTTAGCATTGTTTTCTAGTCACATAGTAAATGGAAACTGGCTAAAGAAACTGCTTTAATTGATTAAAAAACAGAACCTAAAACCTTCTAGAAATAATACTTTGACCCCTGTATGAAGAATGCTGGTGCTAAAAACAAATTTATTGGACATTACAATGGCCACATGATTTTAGGATTTTCCTGTAAAACTGAACTTTGAAGGTGAAAATAAAATTACCATGCACTGTACAATAAATTGCAAAAGTTCAAATATTTTCTTTATCAAACACATGCTGACTGACTTTAATGCACTCCCAAGTCATGTTGCAAAATCCTTTTCAACATGCTTGAAATAAAGAAAGCTCTTAAATATTTTTTTTCCCTTGAGGAATTCATAAATTCAGAAGCTTCCATAACTCTGAGTCAAATATGGGGTCTAAATTTGTTATTTTTTAGTATAACGTTCACTTGTAGGGAGAAAGAAAATAAAAGATTAAAAGAGGGAGAAGACAAAAAAGTGAGATATTGAAGAATGACGTGAACAATTTGCACATACTGAACTTCATCAGTTTTGTATATTTAACATGGAAATAAACTGAATATATTATACGTATTTGTCACATAAAGAGAATTGTAAGTATCTTCTAGAAAGTATTTTCATCTGTAATGTCTGCCAAAACACAGACTATGGTTAGTTTAAAGAATAAACATGGTGTGTCTTTGTATCACCCTGTTGCATTCTCTCCCCTTTTTAAAACCATGCACTAGTGAAATTTAATCTTTAAAAATAATATAAATTGTTGAAAATGGCTGATTTTTATTCTTTTTTTTTTTTTGCAATTTGCAGCCCCAAGAAAATAATTTAAGTATTCAGCTAATCTGTGTCCATGCAAAAAAAGTTTCTTTAATTTCATTCAGTACAGTATAGCCACAGAATTGTGTCTTTCAGAGTCCAACACATCCTGGCACTCCTGAAGGACACGTCTGCTGGAGCTCCTGAAGTCGGAGCTGCCCACCCCCCCCACCCCCCCTGGGCTGAATGCTCCCGGCCACCATCCAGAGGGCTGACGTTTTGTCCCAGACCACTTCTTTGGTCTCTTGCTTTTGACCTGATGCTTCCCAGAACTTCACTCCTTGACTTGTAACATGGCTTCATGGTGGTATAGCTCCATTTCTGTGGCATAACAGGGCTTTGGGATCAGAGAAATGAAGAAAAAAGGAACGATAAAAATATAAAGGTGCCATTGAAAAGGGCTTTTGTTGCATGAAACTGACTGATTCTTTGAGATTAATCCATGGCTTCAGATTAGGCCAAAACTTGAGTGTTACTGAACTCCAGACCTGATAGTTCTTCATAGCTCTGCTCTTTCACCTGAGGGCCTTCTGTAGGGCACAATGTGTGCAACTTCCTCTGAGAACACAGGATCGCTTTGTATCCCTAGAAACAGGCCCAGAAGACACAACATTAAGCATGCAGTGTTACCAGGGTTTGCGACCTGTGGTTTTTCTTTTTTTTTTGTAACGCTGGTTGCTATGACAACAGTTTTACAGCTGCTATGAACGAGAGTAAGAAGGTCCGGTGGAACTTTCCAGAGATGATTGGGAAGCTCTTCTTGTAAGAGGGGCCAATGTTGGATCTACGAGGGAGGAAGGGGGGAAAAGTTTGAACCATCCAATGACCATATTGGAGAGCTCCAGTTCATCTAATAGTATCTGGGCCACGCCCATGAAGGATTTGTGATCCATGCGGCCATAGTCTCCCCAGACAATGATCTGTTGGCAAAACACAAAGGAGAGTAGTGTCACTAGAACTGTGTGAACAAAAGCTTATAGACTGCAACACATTCAGTTAATGTGCTGACATCAAACATCAGGTTACATATAATTTTCTGTTACTACTAGGATCTAAAGGTACATTAGGGGAAAACTCTACTGGGGTGGGTGTCAAGATTGTAAACAGTCCAGGGAGATCAGAATGTGTATGTGAGCGGGGTTTGCGAGGCGGTAGTCCACCTTAAAGGAAACATTAGTACTGATAGCTTTATAGCACTGGTCACTGTCTGGGAAGGTTTCCAGAGAATCTCAGCTGTGAGGAACAAAAAGGAATGTGGTAAGAAAATATGCTGGGTAGAAGGTTGACAATATGAAAATACTTTCTTCCGTACAGGATAAATAATTCAGTAAATACCTGTAAAACTTTTCCTTGGGGACTCTCTTCAAAGGATAATAGCTGCTGGTAAAGAGGCTCCAGCGTTTTTCTTGCCACTTTTGTTTTCTTTTTGGCTATGCAGACTCCGTTATCTAGTAGGTACACCTTTACGTATGGTGCTTGGGAAAGAAAACATTAAATGATGAGTTGTGGCTGTGGAGTGCCCAGCTCATGGGTCATACCCACAATAGCTTAATCTTAGACTGCAAGAGACAGCCAGCAGTCACTGGCCTTTCTACGTCGAGTCAAAGTCATTACATAAGCAACAGGGAACTATCAGCCATGCGGGTAGTTTTAGACCACAGTTACTATTTTACCATCAACTGTTCATTTAGGCTTGTACACCCTACTAAACAAAGTATAATGCTTCCTGTCTCTAGCAATATTTGAGAGAGGTTCTATAAGAGCTGTCATTTATCAACACTTAAATCTAATTAAAGAAACAGCATTGTTTGATATACTCATCCCCACAAATTATCTATTTACCACTTTCAAAAGGGCTTGTTTACTGGTGGTGGTGTGGGCTTGATGTAACATGTTGAAATTATTCAGGGAGAGACATTGAATTATGAATTTTATGGCTTGAAATTTATCTGACACTTCATAAAAGTATTTTTGTGCTTGTATGAATTATATTCTTTCTAGCAGTATGGGGTGACTAGCTCCAAGACCTTTAGAAACACAATTGCCTTAATCACCACTGCAAGGTTATACAATGGGTAACATATATTATAATTTGGAATTTCTGCAAGGAAGCGAAGTTAAGAGGTTCAAAATTAGAATTTAGTCAGTGGAGGTGATGAGGCAAGAAACCAGGTTTCCAAATCCTTGGTAACTGTTCTATGCGTTAGGTCCAATGTTCCAGACATCTGCACAATGTGCCCGGTGTCTGTGGTGATTTCCATGGTTCTAAACACTTTAGATTATAAGGTCATTTCAGTCTAAAATATGTGACACATTTTAAAATATGATAAAAATTTTTAATAGTTGCTCTCTTTCTTTATATACTATAGGAAATAGAAGTCTTATAACTAGAAAGTCTAGCACACATAGGCTTATAGACCTTGAGTATGTTTTATTCTAATTCCAGGGCTCTCTGGTTTCTGAAGAAGAATTCTGAAGCCCCAGCTAAATCAGAGAACAACACAAAATACCCTCTAGCAAGAAAAAGTGTTTATGTGTACACTGTACAAATGAATTACCTAACTGTGGTAGTTATTACTTTGTAGTGGTTTCTCCTATAGATACAGTTATTTAACAACTTCTATCTTGCCAGCAGTCTTTGCCAAAAGCTCACTCAGGATAAATACTGAACATCTACAGCTAATTGATCAGTATTCTTGATTACCTAGACAAAATTTTCAGCATCTAATCACAACCATTCTTCAAGTTGAAAGTGTGGATTACGAATAATAGTAGAAGAATCTTCTGTTTTTACCTGGCAGTGTCTTGGAACCTGGTTTTACAACAAGACCTCGGGCCCGAATGATTTCCACCTCCAACTGTCCCTTTTTGTCCATCATTCCTACTTGAATGTCACCTAATGGTGTGTGAGGATAAAACAAATAGGCCTTAATATACAAATGCAGTGAGAAAAATGATTACGTCACAGATCTTGGTTTAACATTATTTCATCATGTCTCATATATTTTTCTAAATTCAAATAGATTTAAGATTTCATCAATGATATTTTATTTTCAAAAGCATATAAATTAAAATAGAAAAAATTAATTGATGATTTTTGATTGCTAAAAATCTAAGCTACTCATTCTAGCTGATAATATTATGAAAGATCCTGTTAAATTCAGAGAATGTGAATTTTAACCTCGAGAAAAAACAATGAAACCAAATGAGAAATTCTTACCCATTGCAGGTGTAGCCAGAGTCTGGCGCCCGACCAGCTGGGCAGGGCCAAGGCCGTCCAGGAAATCGCTGAATTGGCTATCAGAGGCCAAGCGGACACCAGGAAAAATTAGACTAAAAGCAAAATAACACATAGGATTAAGCCCTCAATCCCTGCCTACTTTCAGGTAACTCAAGTTTCCATCTTCCTCCCTGGGCAGGAGCAGCAGTTGGTACTATTTGCCGCTTCTATTAATTGGATTCCAAAACCACAGCCCATCCCCACGATTCTCCCTCCTTATTCTCCAGCAGCACATGTCTGCAACCAGAAGATCGTGTCCACACTGGACTGGGAATTCTTTTTACCCTGATCTGGAGGGCAGGGGCACTTAGTACCTACAGAGCACTTACTCCACGGCAGGCATTATCATATTCAGCCCTCTCAGCTGAGCTAGGAGATAGGATGTATTATTTAACTTTTCTAGCTGAAGAAACTTGTCAACACACCAACATGCTGTTATCTCTTCCACTTAAAAATCCCTTTCTTAACCCATTTCCCTCTTCACCTATCACCCCAATTCTCTCCTTGAAACTCCTTGGAAGAGCTGTCTTCAACGTTTTCCTCTTGTTCTCTCCTGTAACTGATCAGTTTTTTTTTTTAACATGTTCCTTTCCTTGCTTTATTATTATCCCAACTATCAAAATGTCTGGTCACAGAGGTGGACCCAGCTGTTGACACCCCTTACTCATCTAATTTAATATATGCATCACTTAACTCCCTTTCTGGAAGCAGTTTCTCCACTTTGTTTTCTGGGTCCCCTAGTCTCCTGGTTTCATTCAATTGCTGCTCTACCTCAGTGTCCTTTGCTAGCTTTGCCACCAAACATTGGGAGTGTGAGCCTTTGACCTCTTATCCTGTCCATAGGTCTGAATTCCCTTAGTAATCTCATCCGGTCATGGCTTTAAACACCATCAACATTGACAATGCCTAGCTCGACTTTTCCAGTTTGGATCTCTCCTTGGGTCACAGGCTCAAGGAGAGACCCAAATGAAGTCATGTGGGTGGGGCCTGGATCTAATCTGACTGTGTCTTCATGCGAAGAGAAGGAGAGACCCAGTCTGCATGCAGAGGAAGCGCATGTGAGCACACAGAGGTCACCCAACACTTTGATCTTGGACTTCAACCCCCCTGAACTGGGAAAATCAATTTCTGTTGTTTAGACCAGTCTGTGCTACTTTGGTAGAGCAGCCCTAGCCAACAAACACACTCTTTCTCTCATCACTCACACCAAATCCAACAATACATCTTATTGGCTGTCCTGGCAAAACAGATTTAGAACGTGACATCGTTAACACTACCCTTCTGGTCTAAGTTATGTTTTTCATCTTCTGTGTTAGACCGCAACATCCTTCTGAATGGTGTCCCCATTGCCACCTTTACTTTCTGCCCATGTATTCAGAGTAATCTGTTAAAATTGATGGCAGATCATGTCAGTCCCCTTCTCAATATCCTACCAGGATTTTTCATTCCTCTCAGAGTGAAAGTAAAAGTAATGTCCTTACAACAATATGGAAAAGAGACTACACAAGTCCACCCCGGCCCCCCAGATCTTAACTCCTAATATGTTATGACTCTTGCCTCACTCCACTTCCCACTGCTGATGTTAGGCAAGCTCCTGCCTCAGAGAGTCAGTGTTGCTTCAATCTGGAATGTTCTTATCTCAAAAATCCATGTGTTCACTAAGTTCCTTTAGATCTTTACTCAAGGGCCTCCCTGGTGGCGCAGTGGTTGAACGCTGTGCTGTGGAGCTGCCAGCAGCGCGCAATGCGAGTTCGAGGCCCGGCTGGGGAGAATCCCACATGGTGTGCAAGACCTCTCCTGCCTCGCCCGCTGTTCCCCTCAGCAGTGTGTTTCTTTTTTCTTTTTTTTCTTTTTTTAAAGATTTATTTTTTATTTATACATACAAGCTGGGGTACAGGCCAGAGGCGCGGGGCGGCGAGAGGGTTCACCAGAGACAGAGCGGGGAGCAGAACAGGCAGATCAGAAATACACTGCTGAGGGGAGCAGTGGGCAAGGCAGGAGCGGTCTGCCACGTCATGTGGGATTCTCCCTGGCTGGGCGTTGAACTCGCGTCGCCGCTGCCCACAGCTCCACAGCGCAGCGCTTAACCGCTGCGCCACCGGGGAGGCCCAGCAGTGTGTTTCTGATCTGCCTGTTCTGCTCCCCACTCTGTATCTGGTGAACCCTCTCACCGCCCCATGACTCTGGCTTATACCCCAGCTTGTATGTATAAATAAATAAATATTTATTTTAAAAAAAATAGATCTTTACTCAAATGTTCCCCTCTCCCTGTCTACTCTACATAAAATCTTATCCCTGCCCTTCACCATTTCTTTTCCTTGCTTTATTTTTCTCTTCAGCAATAGTACTACCTAGTCTATTATGTATTTTACTACTCTTTCATGTATATATATTAATAATTTTTCTTGTTTATTGTCTTATTGTTAGTCCGTAAGTTCATCGAGGATAGGGATTTTTTTTTCTGTTTTATTCACTGATATGTATTTGGCACCTAGAACTATGCCTATATTGTAAGAACTCAATAAATACCTTTTAAACTCAATTAATTAATTAAAACGAAGCTTAGAAAAGTTAAATAACTTGCTGGAGGTTCTAAACTATATGTATACTATATTTATAGTGTATAGTGTGTGTGTGTGTATGTGTGTGTATGGATAAAAGATGTGAACTTAAGCCTCTATAATTATAAAGCCCAGGGTTTTGATCCCTAATTAATTTTGACTCCCTGGATGATTTATATCCCCAAATAATAGGACAATTCCTGAATACTAGAAGCTACAATGATATTGGTCAAATGAGTTTATGTGTATTTGGTCCATTTCTCCAGTAACACTATGAACACCTAAAGTGCAGAGGCTATAGTTTACATATTTGTATACCCCTAATAGTATGTAACATAGCACTTTACGATGGTAAGTACTCAGCACATATGTACAGGTGCACCTCAGAGATATTACAGGTTTGGGATGAGACCACTGCAAGAAAGCAAAATTGTAATAAAGCAAGCCATACAATTTTTTTTGTTTGTTTCCCAATGCATATAAACTACACTATACTGCAATCCATTAACTGTGCAATAAATAGCATTATGTCTCAAAATAATGTACCTACACCTTAATGAAAAAAATACTCTATTGCTAAAAAATGCTAACCATCATCTAAGCTGTTGGAAATGGCATGATAGACTTGCTTGGCCACAAATTTTAATCTGTAAAAAGCCCAATATTTGGGAAGTACAACAAAGCAAAACACAATTCCTCAAAGTATGCCTGCATTTTTCACTTGATTCTTTGTCTTCCTTCACTAACATCAAATCTATTACTTCCACTTAATCTCCAAATGTTCAAGTTAACCCAAACATCGTATTTTAACAAATGTACCATATCACCTTTCTTATAAATGCTAAAAAAATACTACACACATCTCCTGTATTTATATAATTGTGCTAGAAAATGATAGCCAGGGCATATCACCAACACTCTACCAGCAGCACTGCAGCCATGCATCTGTGGACTGGCTACACACACACAGTATAGCATCTGATACTTCCATGGTGATGGCAGAGTGAGGCCAGGAAGCCAGTTTCCTCTGTCGATTTTTTACACACCCACCTACGGACCTGCACTTCCTAATTGCTGTTACTCTGTGATGGTGATAGGGCTACATGATCTTTACAAATGCTTGAAAAGTGTCTCAGATACAGCTGATTCAAGGAAAGCCTACATGCTACTCCATAAAGGAAAGGTTCACCAACTCTGATAGTGCCATTTCTTCTGGGCGATTAAGTTTGTCTGAACTATCCATTGCCACGTAGAACTAAATACGTATCAATATTCTATATTTTTGAGTAGTAACCTGCTAGAGCAAAGATTTTAAAAACTAGCATTGTTCATACAGTGAGGCAAGAATGGTTATTATTTGTGTGCTTTTAGGTATTATTTGCAGGTAGGGTAAGCTACTGTATTTCCATGTAGCATGACAGCGACACTTTAGTATTGTGTCATTATAGTGAAACACTATGCTCGAACCTATTTCCCTTGAAGTAATAAGCCATCTATGTCACTTTGCTCCATGGCAGGTGAGTAAAAGTGCTTTTCACAGCAAGTTAGTCAGTGAAAATTAAAGGGCGCTGTAGAGCGTGAGCTAGCTTTTGAGAAAGCACGGAGAGTGAGAGAGAAGATGGTTCCTGGCAAGGCCCAGGGGACACACCAGCCCGCCTCACTCACTTTCCTTCTGAGCTGTAGCTGTTCATGCTGCCGTCTGTGGACTCGCGGCTCGCCTGTCGAGTCATCCAGTTTCGCATTTCCACAGCCAGGCCTGTTTCTGTACTTCTCTGGACAGTGCTCCGCAGCTTTTTACCTCCTGCTTCTGCAGAGACAGAAAACAAAAGAGGTGATAGCTTTGTCATCACCATCTGGCAACAAAAAATATCAGCCAATGCTCTCAGGTCCGCAGGTGAAAAGAACTGCATAAATACAAAGTGTGCTTATTAAGGAGACAGAGAGAAAAGGCATTTCTAACAATGTCTTGTTGAGTGGGATGAAAAATTTCTAAAAAATCTTGAAGAAATACAAAATACCATTGTGTTATTTCCATTTAAAACAGTGTTCAAATTGGTAGAAAAGGAACAAAAAGGTTCAACCTGAGGAAAGTAAGTCTTGTTTTCATTGTAATATTTAAATACAAGGCTAATTTATGTCTGTTTCCCTTTCTCTTTGTCACAGTGAAAGAAGCAGGCCTTATTTCCAAGGAACAGGTGTGAGTAATCCTAAAATTCTGGTCTTAACTTTCACATGAAAATATGGCTTTGGCAGGGTGATAGATATTAGCAGGAAAAGAAAGTTATACATGGAGATAGTCTTGTCTGATAACAGATGCATATCCATTGATAACCTTCAGAGAGATTCTCAAAGAGAATGCAAAAACTCAGCATGATACAATGTGAAAAAAGCTTTGTGATTTAGGCTCATGAGTGCTCATGTCCCCAAGGATTTGCAACAATCTGGATATGAGGTTTACTTACAGAAGTCAACTAGAAGATCTAAGGAAACTGAGTCAAGTACTAGAGATGTGACAGAGATAAAGTTCAGCTAGGAAGGAGCTTCATTGAGGGAATGTGATTTGAGCTGGGTTTAAAAAATGGCTGACTGGGAGGTAAGAAGAGGCTAGAAGAGTGTTTTTTTTGCAAGAGAAAGATCATGGACAATGGCTGAAGATAGGAATGAACATGTGCAGTAATGGGATGGTTCCAATATAAAAAAAAAATTGGGGGTGGGTTAGACAAGAAATTGAGTCAAAATTATAACAAGCCTTGCATGTTGGAACGTAGGATTGGAAGCCTACTAAGGCTGAAGCAACAGGGTGATATCCAAATTGATTTATTTCTTGTCAGATCTAAATATTTATCCACATTGGCTATGCAAACCATTAATTTTGGGGGACACAGCCATGCACTAAGCTCTTTTAGTGTTGGATATTAATAACCTTCTTTTAGATATGTAAACACTTTCTGATATCACTGGTAACTAGCTGAAATACTTTTTCAGCAAGTCTCTTACAATATTTGTTCATTGTTTTCAAACACTGCTTTAAATTTCATCTGTTCTCCACTTTCAACTATAAGGTACATCATAACACTTTAAAAAAAACATAAATTACGATTGAACTACAACTCAGAACCATAACCTAAGGCTGATTTATTTTATATTATTGGCATGAACATGTTGTACTGATATGAACTGTAAAACCATCTGATGCATCCCCCATTAATGAAGAAAAACTTTCTTACAGAGGAATGTTAGCTAACAGATATAAAAGGAATGACAACATTTTTAAATGACCAATTTGCAACCTCCAATGGAATAAACGATTCAAGGAAGCCACATCAGTTGATGTGAACAAACATCATTAGATGAGAGGTCGGGAAAAGGATGATCATGAGACAAATTAGCGCCCACCAGTTAATGGTAATGGTTAAAGGAAACATGATTTTAACACTAGCGGACCTGTTTATCATCATCTTAAGAGATCAAACTTAGTAGTATTAATAGAACAATTGCACAGGTATAAAATGCACCAAATCAACTATCAAGGTGTTCCAGATAAAAACATATAACCTTTTCCTAATCACATCTTTGGAACTAACCTTTAGTTTTCAAAAATTTCTAACAAGATAAGTAACAAAATTAAGACAAACTCAGAATATGGGGTATTGTTGAAGAGAATTAGCCTCATTTCTTAATAAAGTTAATCATGGAAACAAATTAAAAAGGTGTAGGAATTGTTCCAGGTTAAAAAAAAATCACAGAGATACAGTGACTAAACGCTACTGATGTATTCTGTTTTCTTATTTGGGAAACAAGACAAACAAAACAAAACAAAACAAGAAACCTTAAGATCAAGCACTCTAAAAGCAATTTTAGGACAAGCAGGGAAACTGAATATGGATTGGATATTAGATGGAATTAGGAAGTTGTTAATTTTCTTATGTAGATAAAGGCACGTATTATAAAAAATTTTTATCACTAGGAGCTACAGGATCAGGTATTTAGACCTGAAATGTTATACAGCCTGCAACTTACTTTCAAATGGTATAGCAAAAAGAAACATAAAAATCAAAAAATAAACAAACAAAAATTTATACACACATAAAATGAAGTAGGAAAATATTTTTTGAAGGATGGGAATGATGAAGAATAGACCTGGGTATTTGTAAATTTAATATTTATGATTTTATTTGAGAGTGATTCTCAAAAAACACATGAAAACTTCATATCACTATGTTCAGATGTGAACTGGTTCCAACCAGTGGAATGTTTGGGTTGGTGGGAGGGAGCCAGGCCAAGGCTGAGACCTGGCCTTTCCAACTAGCTCTCCTGGCCACTTTATGAGAAGACTAAAACCCTTACGAATAATCACCATCAAGGGAGACATACAACTTAGGTGAAATTTCAAAATGTAGCATGAGGATATGTAAAGGGAATACAAGACCTTCAAAAGAAATGAGATTCCTAAAGATTTCAGGACACAGACTTTGCAATGCCAAAGATCTACAGTGTTTTAAAATTCTTAGACTCTGGAAGACAGACTGGTTACTAGAGAGGATGAAGGAAGGAGGGAGGCGGGATGGGAAGGGAAGGTGCTGGAGCATTGGCACTAGAGCTTTGGTGGCGGGTGCGTGAAGCATGAGCACATATGGAGGTATGAAGTTATACTCCCAAAATATATAATTATGTAAATTGTTGGCAAATTAATAAAATTTGATGGAAAAAAAGACCTACAGCTTTTTATTCAATGTCTGACTTCATCACAGCAAAAGTGACTTGAAAATCTGCTATTCTAGGGTAATGAGAATCAGTCAACATTTATCAAAGAATAATAGTACAATCAGCACGTAATTCTTTAATTAGATTGCTTTTTTACATAGGTCCTCTTGAGACAACTTTAATAATCTCCAGTTACAAATACAGACAATTCCAGGGCCCCAGCAGGTTACATAATTCTTAAAGTCATAGGTAAGTGAAAATTCAAAGGTTGTAACAGTATCTTGACTCCAAATTTCCTGCTATTCACTGAGGTGGTGTCAGAATATCGCCAAAAGCTAGTTCGTGCAGCTGTCCATGGAGATGATACTAAGCTAACCCGGCAACTGCACCTGGGAGGCCCTGTTAGAAGCTGTCGGTGGGATGGAAAGAGCAGAGAAGAGATGGGGCCTTGGTGTTTAAGTGCTTCTTTTCGAATCCCCACTGTACCGCATACAAACTTGGTGACATGAACAAGTTACTTACCCTCTCTGTGATTTCATTTTCTCAAACTGTGGAAAGGCAATGATGAAAAAAATAATGTCCACCTCACTGGATTTTTGTGAGGATTAAGACAAATATATTTAAATTTAAAATAAATATCAGTGCCTGATATAAGGAAAACCTTCAATTAATGGTATTGTCATCATCATTGCTACTAGACAGGGAATTAGGACATGTATATTCCAGGCCAGTCCCTACCACTAACTAGCTGGATTTGTGCCCTTCTCTAACTCATATTGCCTCTGAGTCTCTGACTTCTCATTTATGAAAAAGGTGGTGATGGGAGAAGGGTGACAAATAATGTCACATTTCTTTTAGTTCTAAAGTCTATGAGTTTGTGTCATTACTGTATGACTAAGACCATGATTAACAGCATACATCAAGAAAATAATACTATTCATTGTCATCTGATGAAATCAAAGCATTTCAGGTAATAAATATGCCAAGCATTTATAATAGCTTTTTAAAACATACTTTTAAAAATATACTTTCATCTGATACACTTACAGACTTCTCTAAAAAGTAAATATTTTTCAGGACCAGAAATCCTTTGTGTCAGATCCACAAAACTTAACCTAAATATAATTCATTATGGTGATTTTCATTTATGTTCCAAATGCCTTTTCAGTTATTCAACCTGAATAACTAAATCTATAGAACAATGACTATCTGCGTAAGGTAACTGTGGAAAGCAAAATTCTAAGAGGTCCTGTGTGATTTTGTTACTTTACTTGGCAAAAGGGATTTTTGCAGATGTCATTAAGGTTGCTAATTAGTTGACCTACAGGGAGGGAGATTATCTGAGTGGGCCTAAGGTACATACATGCTTCCTCTAGTTGATTCCAGAAGAGGCAAGTTGGGAAATTTGCAACACAAGAAGGATTCAGTGTGCCCTTGCTGGCCTGAAGACAGAGGGGGCCACGTGGAAAAGACCTGAAAGCAACCTACAGCAGCCAAGGATGACGTGTGGCTGCCAGGCAGCAAGAAAATCGGAACTTTGGGGCTGCAACTCCAAGAACTGGATTCTTTCAACAATCTGCATGACCCTGAAAACATATTCCCCCCAGTGTCTCCAGACTAAAACTCAGTCCAGCCAACATCTTGATCTCAGTCATATGCCACCCCAAGCAAAACACCGTTATGCCATGCCAGACGCGTCATCTTCAGAACTGTGGACTAATGAATGGGTGCTGTTTGAAGCTGCTATATCTGTGGTCATTGTTAAGCAGCAATAGATTAATTTTTTAGATGTAAATTTTAATGAGGGAATCTAAACAAATCTATTGTGACCACAGAAGTGGGTCAGCTGAAACTGTAAGAACTCATTAGCCATGTTTAAAGAGTGTGTATTTTTTTAAAAAGTATGTGTGTGGGTAAATACATACAGACACTATATTTATAAATATACATCTATATGCTGTGTGTGCATGTGTACTGAGGTGTTTAAAATTACTCACATAGCAAACTACAGAAAGTAGGCTCAGACTGTGTTGTTGCAAGGCCCTTAAACTACACACTTTGGTGTCAGGTACTTTTAAGCCAAAGTTCACTGGTAGAAGATGGCTGCAGGTAAAGTCATGTTCTTGAATTGCAAAATATTACAGGCAGAAGGTGGATCACAGGAGGAAACCTTGTTATTCTGCTCTGCTTAGTCTGATGAGTCATTTACTTGGCACCCTCTGTATTCAAAGGCAGTCACTTGATTAAGTAAACAATCAAAAGGTCAATTTCCTCTAACAATATCTGAAAACTGCAAAACCCTTTGAGTGACTAGACAACAAAATCAAAAGATCCTCTCTCCTAATGACTTGGAAACTCTCCTAAGCTCCCAAAATGATGCTCATAATGAAACACCAAGTTTAATGCCACGATGATCTCTTTGCAAATCTTGGCTCCTCGGAACTCACCGTGCTTACTCTCACTTATCTCCTTCGCCAGACAGACTTACTCTCATTTCTTCTTCCCATTTCTATGGGAAATGATTTATGGAAATAAGCTGAAGACAAGTTAGTAGAGTCTGAAAACTGATTTTAATTTTTAGTTTAGATGATAATTTATGTGCTTTAAGGTAATAAGCACTGTTTAAGCATTTTAGTCAAAATTACCATTTTCCAGAGTGAGAATAACTTAGAGAACCATTTGCATTCCATTTAAAGAATTTAAAAAATGCATTAAAATTAGAATTTCTAAAGCTAATGATTCATAGACTTTCTGAAGCTCTCTTGGGGATCCAGTGTCCCTTTGTATTCTATGCACTCTCTTATTGTGGCAATGAGAAAGTTGAGGTCTAGAGTGGCTAGTTCCTCTTCTTAGAAGATTTTCAACTTCAAAATCCAGTAATAACTTCAAATTGCATTTTTAACTCTCTTCCATCTTGCTCCTCTAGTTCCTCAAGCTTTTAAGTATAAGAACTGCCTCTGGCTCTCTTCATGGTGGCCCCAACTTCCTATCAGCAGATTTTGTATCAGGACACTTATTTGGTACTATAAGATCTCAATATAGGGACACGATCACACATACTACGGTAACTGGGTATAAAAGCTTATGTACTTATGTCCATGTATGACATGGTTTCTTAGCATAATAAATATAATTCAACCCCCTGAAAGTCTAAACAAAATAAGGACAAATATTTGACCACTTCTTTTGGGCTAATGTTGTATCTTCATTAAGATACAATGACTTCATTAATGACTAAGTTAAGATAGAACTAATAGAAATTAACAGTTGTCTAAAAATTATTTCATAGTTTAACACTATTCTATTCATGATAGCAGCTTCATAACTTTTATGAGAGTTATGTAGTTACTAGCTACAGCACAGGTCATAATTAGGGTAGATATTAGAGTTGTTCAAATCATTTTCACTCCCCTCACCTCTAAAGTTAAGGATGGCCATTTGACTTGCTAAGTCAATGAACTGTGAGCAAAACTGGCCCTTGTAACTTCAGGGAAGAAGCTTCAACAGCTGACGTGTGACTCACCATGTCCCCCTCCTCTATGTGGAAGCAGATAGCAACAGGGGCTCCATCAGCCACAAGTACAACTCTCAAAGGACACGTAAGAGCAAAACCTGAATCTTTGGTGTTAAGCCACTGGTCATTTTGGATCATTTGTTACTACAACCTAACTGAAGCTATTCTGACAGGTACACCTAAAATAACCATCAGGCTGTATTCTATTCTCTTATAACTAAGAGGTTTTAAATCTTTGTAAATTTTTCCTTTTCAACATCATTAAAATTTGACCACTTTCAATACAGTTCAGTTAATAAAAACCCTGATTTTGATATTCTATTTTATTATTGTTTTCCAAGGCTTTTGTCTTTTAAGTAGACTTTAAAATTTTTAATAATTTTAAGTAAGCTTCGGATTCATATCTGAAACACATTAAAATAAATTTTAATAAACTTTTATTTTATAGTAGCTTTAGATTGACAGGAAAATTGTCAAGAAAAATCCAGTATATCCCACAACCAATTTCCTCTACTATTAACATCTTACATGGCTATAGTCTATTTGTCACAATTAATGAACAAATGTTGATAACTGTCGAGTAGCGTCTATATTTTGTTTAGATCTCCTTAGTTATAATCTGAAGTTTTGTTTTCTGATTCATGATGCCACATTATATGTAGTCATTATGTCTCCTTAGGCTCCTCTTTCAGGTTGATTTTTAATGTCTTTAATTCCTGATACTCTTATATTTGCAGCTCCTTATAGTCTGATCTTTCTGCATGAAATGAATGCGCAGTATGATAATTCATTGTGATATATATTTACATACATATCCCTTAATGAAATCACTTATTTTAGTGGAAATATGTAAGCTGAAAACATTAATTTATAGAAGAGAAAATACTTCATGTCCTAAGTGAAAATTGCTGATGCATGAAAATAAGTTATCAATATAAATTAATTTATACTATGCAGCATAATATAAAGGAATAGAGTTAATACATATATTTAAATAGTTCATTAAAGTAAAAATGCTTCAGATAAAAACTCAATTCAAAACCACCACTTCCAGTGTAACAATCCTGTAGACCAGGATCAGCAAAGAATGCTAAAATCTCTGCAAGGGGGGTTTCTGGGAAATGGTATATTCACATGGTGCCAAGTTATAACTCGGGAGACTACTCATTAATTATAAAATGAAAGATATATTTCTTTCATAGAGAAAAAAACAGGCAGTCAACCTTTAGCCAAGTAATCAAACTTAGCAAGAACGAAATCTCAACATTATGTGTCCACTGATGGATGTGAAGCTTGTCACTTATGACATTTAGCCTGAACCTAGTTATGTCTCTAAGAACTAATATCCAGTTTATTGGAAATCCAGAGGACAGAGAAAAAAATCAGACAAATTCAGAATATTGGACATTCTACAAGACAACTTTGGGATGCTCGAAAGTCAGTATCATGAAAAAAAAAGTTAAAGTCCTATTTTAGAATAACCATAACAATCAAATATGATGAGTGAGCCTTAAGTAGATTCTGGATTGAGGGGGAAAGTAATACAACAAAAAACCCCAAAAAATTTGGGGGGAATTAAAGAAAAGTGAATATGGAATGGATAGAGGTTTATGTTATTTAGATTTTTTTTTTTTTCAATTAGAAGTTGCATGTAGAAATACTTAGGGTGAAGTATCATTATGTCTGGAACATACCTTACCCTCAAATGCTTGCAAAAATACATATACATACATATATATACATACATACATATATATATATATATATATATATATATATATGGTGTGTGTGTGTGTGTGTGTGTGTGTAGGGTACAACAGTTGGGGGGTGAGAGAAAAGATATATTTCATTTAAAAACTAGTCTATAATGTAGATGCTTACTGCTCTATTCCCTTTTTATATTTTTTAAATATTTAACAAATGTTGGGAAAAATTTAATCATTAAATTCAAAACAATGGGAGAAAAAAGAACTATTGCTTCTGGCTTGCTACCATGTGGAGACTCTTTGGCTATATAATCCACTGTCACTAGCTTTTATATCTAGTCTTATATTTGTAGTCTTTATAACTGCATTGATGACAGTTATTATTGCTATCATTTTGTATAAGGAAATTGCCCAAGTCATAAAGGTGACTAGTGATATCGATGAGATTTGAACCCAAATCTTGGCAATGTCAAAGTCTATGTTTCACAAAGCAAGCTGGCTTCCATCTTCATTTAGGATTTGGGGCATTAATTTTCATTCCAGAGTAATCACTGACTTGAAGCCTCATCTCATATTCTTCTTGCATGTCCAAATAAACTTAAATTGTTTTACAGACAGTGGTAAAACTCAGATCATTAGTACGTTCTTGTTCTCTTGAGAAAAAGGGGGAAATGGCAGTTTCATTGTTAAATTCTGACTTCCTGAACATGACTGCAACATATACTTATAATAAAAACTAATGTCCCAGAAACAGTTATTCCCTATTATATATATATATATATATATATATATATATGCACCTTTATATTCCATCATGTCACTTTAGATCAAGTCACACCAAAAAGAGATTTCATCAAATGATGCCATAGCAATAAGACAGTATCAAAAAAGTAAAAGTAATGAAAACTTGGAAATTTGCCAGCATGTAAAGCTGAGAAGTACATTTACATCCATATGTCTTGGGTCTCATCTGCAAAACAAAATCTGGCCGAACGGAATAGGGGTTGACTTTTCCATCCAGAGGCTGATACAAGGAAACTATAGACTAGTCTCTCTCGTGAACACATGCAAATGTCCTCGACAAAATATTAGCGAATTGAATCCAACATTACATAAGAAGAATTTAAAATTACAACAAAGTGGGATTTATCTGTTTTGAAATGCTGGTTCAACATTTGGAAAATCAATTAATATAATTCATCACAGCAACTAGCTAAAAAGAAATATCACATGATCACATCAAGAGACATGGAAGAAGCATCTGACACAATCCATTCGGGCTAAAAATTCTCAACGAACTAGGAATAGAAGAGAGCTTCATCCACTCAGTAAAGGATATCTACCAAAAAAAATCCTACTTAATGGTGAGAAATTTGAAGCATGTCAATGAGGTTCAGTAGCAACTGAAACTTGTCTACAATGACAGGGAGAATAAATACTCCAGTTTACAATGTTCCAGCTGACTTGCTAAGAAGCTCATTTGCCTAATTGCTGCAGCTAATGAAACAAACTCATCCATCTGCTTTTGTAGCACTTTCCCTCCTTCAAACAACAATAATGGAAACTCCTGGAAGGAAACACAGAAAAAAACTTAGATAACCTCGACCACGGTGATGACTTTTGAGACACAACACCAAAAGCATAATCCATGAAAAAAAGAACTGCTAAGTTAGACTTCATTAAAATTTTGATCCAAAGTTATTTATTAAGAATTGCTTCCCCTTTTGACTTTTATTTTTTTAACTGAGAGAGAGCTCTTCTTGGTCATGCAAAAGTCCACTGATATCTGTGCCTCCTTCTCCTTCAAGAAAAGACATGAAATACTACCAACCTCTCTTAACTCTCAAGTTACATGTTTCAAGGCAATATTTTATAGTGGAAAATCATGCCATTTCATAATCAAATCATGAGTTTAAGTTCCTATTTAAACATTTGTAAACTAGGGGAGGTAACTCACCTTTCTGAACTTCAGAGTTCTTCTGTGTAAACCTGAGATCATATCTAGCCTGTTTATAGAACATACAATACAGAACAGTACTTAATGAATTTGCAGGAAGAAAAATATGCATAAATAAAGTGGGGTCTTGCAATACAAAATGGGAAAGCCAATTGGCCAAACTGGACTAAGGGGTTTGTCTTCCTATGCAAACTCATTCTTTTCAGATGTCAAAGTGACTGTCATTAAGTACAGATCAATGGAAGTGGGCAGGGCACAGAGACTAGCCACTAAAAGACCAGGATCTTCAGGCTTAAAATCTTTGTCCATTGAGATGTTTGATTAGAGTTATACTCAAAACTAACTGGAAGCAAAGAGTATATAAGCTTCTTGGATATTTGAAAGAACTATATGGGAAAAACATTTACTAGCCCACCTGACAAATCCGTTCAAACTCTAAGATAAGCACTGAGTTTCCTCATTTGTATTAGCAAAGAGAGATATATGAAAACTACAGATGTCTCCTCTTCAATGCAATTCTTTGTGGCTGTGAAAAATAAATGATAAAGAGACACGTTATAGAAAACAAAACCAAGATTGCCAGGTGAATCAAACTATGAAATGACTCTGCTGTCAATCTCTGTGGATAACTGATTGCTTTGTGTTTTCTGTTCTCTTTTCCAAATGAGAATTTTAATTTTGTCTGTGGTGTTGCTACTGTGCCTTTTAAGTCAGAAGTATTGTAGGCAGACGACTTTTCTTTAGGCTTATAATCACTACAACATAAAAAGCGACAACCACATTTGAAGGAGAGGTCTATACATCATTCACAGATCCTACAATGCATGCAATCCTACAATTTGCATGCAGTAAACAGATGACATTTTCAGGTTGTCTTTGTACGAAGGGATGGAGTATGTGTTATATACAAAAATAAGAGTGTGTATGGATATTTGGGCAACCAAATCTAAACAAATACCTACACAATAAACTATTATTAAAAAATTTTTAAATAATAAATAACACTGCACCTAATAGTTCCCCCCACACCCTGTAAGTGGTTATTTGCTAATGTTTTGGCTCACCAGCACTTGAACTTTCTTCCTATGCATGATAAATACTCCATTCTTTAATTGCAGAAACTAAAATTGTCAGAATAGGGCATGAGCACACGGTCTAGGTTCTGCTGATCAGACACCACTCACCTCAAACTCTGAATATGAAGCTACTGAAGCAAAGAAGCAGATACCAGTCTCCCATTAAATGAGGGTGGGGGGTCACAATATGTAATTTCCAGGTGTGGTCCTGTAGCAGAATGCAGTGACTTCACATCAGTGCTGACCATGGCATGACCTGTGACATCTGTGCCAAGTAGCAGCAGGACTATTCTGCAGTCTAGTTTTGGGTATAACTCTTAGCCTCTAGCTCAGGTTCTCCAGTCTTACACAGATTCTGTGACATCAAAGCAAATACCTTTTCCAGCTAAATTGCCAGAATTGGTCTCTGTAGATTGCAATTAGGTCTCCTTAATGAAATATATGGCACACACATTTCACTTATAATTTATAGCAGAAAAATAAGTTCCTAGTTTATATGGGCTACATATACCCACTGCCTAGCTGTGACTCACAGAAGAAAAAGCACACAAAATGTCAGGTCAGGCATTCTTGGAAGAATCAACACAGTTGTTTGCTAAGGTCCCTTCTGGAATAGTTTCTTTCAATTCCATATGGCACAGAATCAACCAGACACGTGTTCATTTATTCATTCACTACAGATTTGCTAAGGACTTACTAGGTGAAGGTACTATAGGAGAAAATAAACATGTAATATTTAGTCACGCAATTCATGATTATATGATTTGATGATTCAGTAGGCAAGGTAAGGTAAATATGGTAAATATTTACCATATTAGGTAAATATGACAACCTAAGGAAATACATGCTATGAGTGATATTAAGCCTCTAGAGCTGTGCTGTCCAACAGAATCTTTTGTGAATGATGCAAATGTCCTACGATTCTCACTGTCCAACACAGTCATCACTACCCATGTGTAGCTACTGAGCACCTGAAACATGGCAAGTATAACAGAGGAACTAAAGGCTTTTTTTTTTTTTGGTGTAAACATGGGAATCTATTGAAGCTTTGTAGGAAGAATACTGTCAAGATATGGGTGATGTTTAAGAAAATTGCCGTGTGGGCAAAGAAGTCAGACTGGAGAGGGGAGAACCAGAAGGTAGAGACGGTAGGTTTCAAAGAAGACCTAAAATGGTCCTAAACTATCAAGGTGACAATGACTACAGGAAGGAACAAAGGGAACTGAGTAAGGCTGAGAAGAAAGCCTTACCTTGATGGATGGTGCCAACTTTTGGGCCACATTTGGTCAATGGGTTGTTTTGTTTGGATAAAGCTCACCTTTTTTTTTTTTTTTTAATTTAAAGGTTTTGAATAAGCACCCAGATTTATAGCTTCTCTTCGAGAAAAAGGAGTACATTCGCCAACCCTGGACTGATACTCAATTTGTCATCAATTAATTCAAACTGAGTATTCACCATTCTTTTGTGTTATGGGTAAATTTTCTCCAGCTTGTCAGAGCCCTGCCTTTGCCTTTTGCATCACACCCGGCCTACTTCACTCTGTTACCTTCTGTTACCTACTTCTGTCTGTTACTTCCTGGCTCCTGATTTCTAGGAATAACAAGGAACAACTGATGAGTGAAACTGCTAAAAGAAATGGTCGTTTCATTATGTCCCATGAGGCAAAGCCTAATTCTTAAAAAATAATACTTCAAATTAGAATTGATACTATATATTTTGTTAGTTTTTTCTTTACATTTTCAAATAACATATATATATTTATACATATATATTTGATTGGAGAGGAGGGGTATTTACCTAATGCAATATATACAATATGTTTATAGTATATACACCCACACATACATAGCACTTACATAGTATATATATATGTATATATATTTATAGTATTAGGAAAATCCCTCTTCTCTCCAATCAAAAGTCATTCCATATCAGACAGAAGAAATGTATACAATGATCTCACCTGATTAGTATTAAGAACCAACTTAATAATAGCAAGGGCATTATATGAAATCCTAATAGTCCTTGGCAGCAATGGGATGCTGCCATTACAGCTTTCCTGTGGGTGTCTACTGAATGCCATTATACACAAAATATTTCCACAGTGAACCTATTGAAGGTTAAAAGCAAATTGGGCTTTAACTTGACTTTTGTATTAGTTTTAAATTTCTTTAAGGATATTGTTTGGACATTTAGCAGTGAAAGATTTTCAAGCTTAGATTTAAAAGGTAGTATTTGATAAGCACTCTGAGTGAAACTGTTCTTTCATTTCTTTCTTTTAAGTCCAAAATCTTTTGATTCATTTTTTCATCCTAAAATATAAATCTAATATAAAATATTGTATTATAGTTGAATATAGAATGGACTCATTTATGAAATGGTTTATTATACACAATCAATTATAATTTAGGGAAACAAATATCCCCTAAGAAAATATATGCATTTAGACTATAATAATCTATTTATGTCCTGTGTAAATGCCAGTATTATGAAAATGTGCAAAAATTATGATCTCATCTACTGTGTTAATGTACTTAGGAGGATTATGTTAAGTAGGGACAACTTTTTTATCCCAGAAGGACTATTTATTAAGAATTAGTAATATTTACTATATAAAGATTAGAATAAGATGTCTTTTACATTGTTCTTACTGGTTGCATAGTCTCAAGGAGTAGGGAAGAATTAAGTAGGTCTTTCTACTATAGTAATTTTAATTCACTTTATATTAATTCCTCAGAGCTTCACTTATCACATGCAAAGAAATTTTCCTGGAATTGTTTCTGGTGATTTTTAAACTATTCCTGTTTTTCAGATGGTTCTTCTGTAATTTAATATTCAAGCTAGTGGCATTTAAAAGAAATTAAATGAGTTCATTTATTCAGTTAAATAGTATTAAATTGATAGGATCACTTCTGTGTGACTGTTAGGTCATATTTTTATCAAAGAAAGCAAGTAATTCATCACAGATTATATGTAAATAACTGAATAAGAATCTCTAGCCTGCAACTACAGGTAACATATTAGTCTCTGAGATTCCAGATCTACCAACTAGTAGGAAATGTGCCATCTTTCCACCTTATATGATCACAAACATTTGCTTTTGGATATGAATGGGAAGTTATGAAATTGCTTCTTCTTCCAAGGATGGTATAACTTTTCCTTGAAATTATTGCTTTTTTCTTAGAATTACCTATAATGTTTAAAAATTCTACACATATTAATATTCTCCACTAGGGAGGTAGACTCAATGGTGTGGCCAAGTAGTTTATATAGTGAAGATAATACTTAAAGGCTTGAACAAAAAAATAATCTACAAACTGTTCAGTGTCATGTGATGGAATTCAGAGTAAGCTATCCCAAAATGTGCCATCTTGGCAAACTGATCATTATGAACTAAAGTCACTTAAGGAACAGCTAGTGTAAAAAAGAACTGTTAATGCTTCTTTGTTATTAAAAGCAGGAAATGAATTCTTCATATAAAAAAGTAACGGAAGGTGAAAGGCATCCTTATTACCAGAGACAGAGACTATAGGGCAAAAAGGTTATGTAAACAGACTGTTATTTTTTTACTAACCTGTAAATTCAAACTTTTTTTATTCCTCAATTAGCTTTTCTTTTCTTTTTTATCTATAAAAGCAAAATGCTCTAGTCATTTCTATAAGTTAGTTTTTATGGGGATTTCATATATATGAAATTATTTTTTCTCCTGTTAATCTGCCTTATGTCAATATAATTACTAGACCAGCCAAAGAGCCCAGAAGGGGGAAAAAAGAAAAGTTTCTCCTTCACTTGTAAAGTACTGTCGTTATTGTTTTACTTTAAAATACAACTATTCAGAGATTTGGAGAACATTTATCTGAAATATATTCAAGGACAAGGAAGCAAAAAATAAAGTTAACTTAAAAAGAACTGCAAGCACACAAACAAGGTGTTTCATAGACCCTGCCATACCTTTAGTTTTAGGAATACCTCATACATTCTACTAAAGTCAGCCCCACTTAGATTTAGGATCTGCAGCCAAATTATTTCACTTTTCTAAGTCTTGGTTTTGACATGTGTAAAATGATGAAGAGAGTAATTTCCTTGAATAATTATCATGAAATTAAGAGAAAAAAAGGACAAAAAGGTGCTCAATAAATGGTAGCTATCATTATTGTACTTGGTTTTCTTCAAGACCATAGCATCTTATAAGAAAATGTGGTGTGATAATGAACTAACACATAACATAAGTAGGATTATAAACTCCAGAGCCAGAGTATAGGTTTAGGTTCTAGTTCCACCACCACTTACTAGCTGGGGACTCTGGGAAAACTCTTGTCAAAGGTGTGCAAGGATGCTGTTCGTGAGAAACTGAGAGCTATCAATATCTCTGAATCCATGTTTAACCTTTGCTCTCAGGATATCTTTGTCTAACTCCTTAAGTAAGTTTTCTTATCATCCTTTGTATTTACCTTCCTAACACCTATCAGTTTTTATTACACAGTAATTTTTATTAATGTCTATCTATTTCTACTAGACTGTAAGTTTTAAGAAGGTAGAGAGCAAATTTCCAAATTGAAAGACTACATAGCTACTAACTCATCAAATAGCCTTCAATAAGTATTTTTGAATGAATGAATAAAAGAGAATATGGACTTTCAGAAACTTCTTATTCTGGATATGCTGTAAAAGAATCAAAAGAGAACACAGAACTGGAAGACAGACTACTTTGAAATTATTCAGCAACTGCACTCATTCTGGAAAGACAAAGACTAACTTTAAAATTAGACTGGCGTACTGATCTGATCAGTTAATTCAGCGAAAGCATACTGGTTAGGCTTTCTTAAGAGAAGTTGTTCTCAACCATTTGAAAATTATCTGCTGTTATATTTTCTTTTCTTTATAAATTAGAATGCTTTTCATAGCTGTGACTGTATTAACAAATTCCTAGTAGATTCATGAGTGTTATTCACACGAACTTCATGTGTTTTGTTTGGGTGTCTCAACAGAAAAAACTGTAGAGAAGCACTACTCCAGGCCAGCGATTTCTAGATTTTACACCTTGGCAGACTATGCTGCAATATCCTTAAAAAAAATCTCAGGATGTTCAAGGGTGGTAAGAGTATTGTAAAATCCAAGAAGTAAGTTAGGATTTCTTCTCTTGGCTAGAAAATGGCTGGAAAAGTTCTCTTATTCATGGTGGAAAGACTTCTCATTCATGGTGAGTGCCTCCCCTCTAATTACGAGAGAACTATATGCTTAAACATTCTGACTTCCTTATGGAACATTTTGTCTTGGCAATTGAAGAAGCCATATTATGGGACAAAAATGTGTTCCAATTTCCTCATGTGCAGATATAGCAAATTCCTTTGGGATTCGTCTGCATGAGCCAAGGTTAAGTGAATATACTTTAAATTTTGAAAGACTTGCACTTTTCTTCTCTCAAAAAGATTTTTTTAGGATAGTATTTTGTAAAGCCAGGGATTCTAGTGACAACTTAGGGAAGAACAATGATAATTTATCTAAAGTAAATTCAAGATGAAGACTTGGTGTGAAATTTTAAATTGAGAAAAGAATCTACACTAAATGTTTTACTTAAACATGTATTTTCAGACACACCTGGATTTGAGTTACAGCTTTAGAATTACTAGGTATGTGACTGCAGCCAAGTATATGCAATTAATAGCCTAGGGGAACCTAGCATTGAATGCAGGAGTGAACAGGCTGTATCAACAATGCTTGGGTTCATATGTGAATTCTATTATTATCCAGGTGACCTTGGGAAAGTTTTTGAATCTCCTTCAGCCTCAGTTCCTCATTCCTGAAAATGGGAATAATAAAAGTACTGCTTCAGAAGGTTGCTGTGGGCTAAAAGACTAAAATATGTGTCAAGTTTTTAGAATAGTGACTAATAATAAATAACGAACATTTTACATACAATTATAATCACTCATTTAACCAATCTGGTTTTCTCATTTCTTGACTTGTTTACATTTCCTGGGCTTTTAAAGATTTAAAGAAAACAAGTGAAATGTAAATGCACAAAGAATGGCAAAGGATTAATTGGAAAATTAAAAGTCATGTTTATGTAGGGAAGTAACCTATTATTAAGCCTGTACTGATCTACATAGCAAACTGACATTGCAACATTAAGCTAGAAGAAATTTGGAGAGCCCTAACTAGCGAATTATTTTGAAGGCCGCTTTCCGGACAGACATTATTAATCCTCCATCTTAAAGGGAAAAAACAGAAAAAAAATATTCTACCTGTTTTTTGTTTCTTTTAACTTAGAGCTTGTTACAGATTTCCTAATAATATGTCATTGAATAAAAGCAAAATACATACTATTAAATACAATAATAGAGTTGACAAGATGGTCACCAACCTACTCTGGACATACATCTAAAGATGAACACTGTTTGCAACTAGCATACCAATAAATTAATAAACAGTATTTCAAAAATTGGGGCCCTGTTATTTATCAGAAGTTCTTAATCTGATTTATAAATAAACTTTTCAGCGTCAGTTGCTCATCTTTTAGGAAAGTTCTTCTTGAAGAAAACATATTCTGTAATTAAAAACTTTATGTAGGACCGAAAGCACTTGGTGAAAACTTTAAACAGTGAGTTTCCGCCTCCCCCCCATTTCTCATTAGCTCGATTACAATGAAATCGCTAAAACACCAGTCAACAGTTTCAGTCTTGTGCCCTGTGAATAAAGTTCCAGCAATCACAGCACAAACCCACCTCCAGTTCTGCCACCTCACAAACCTGTCCCTTGTTCACCCTTTCCCCTCATCGGGCTGATTCCCGTTTCAAAGTTTTGCTGCTGCCTTTCCCTTTGATTTTCTATCCCGGACGCCAAATGCTAATACAGATCCTGCGGGAGTAAACAAAACCAAACAGAGTGGGGTGCAACAAGCAGGCGCCTCCTCGCCTCCCACCAGTCTACATCCTCAATCAACTTCCCAGCACTTGATCATTCAACTTCACTAGGAGAGCTATTTCCTAAGTCAGCGCCCGTGGAGCTCTCCAAATAACCCAAAAAGCAAAACTCTCAGGCTCAGCCGGCACCCTTTGGGGGTGTAGGGGGGTTGCTCTCGCCGAGATCCGAGAGGGTAGGGACAGTGCTCTCTGGAGTTCCCTTCCCTTGCCGACCCTCCAACCAGACTTTATGAGATGCGAGATGTAAACGGACACAAACACTAAGTACCGACTGTCTCACCTTCTTCCTCCTCCTCCAGGGAGTTCATGCAGGGAAAGTAGCCGGCCAGTGCCTCGAAGGAGGCGGAGAGGCTGCTCCGGCTCTGGGAACGCTGCATGGAGCGCCCCGGCGCCCCGGCGCCCCCCAAGCCCTGCCGGCCCATCTTGGACGAAGACCCGCTTTTCCCGCGGTACAAGATACGAGGCGTCTTGGCGGCTGGGGCGCGGAGACCGCAGCGCTTTGGGGGCCAGGACGAACCCAAGAGACCCTGGGGTTCTGGCCCCGGACGCGCCTGACCCGGTCTGGACGAGAAGGGGTTTTTCTAGCCGCCGGGACCTCCGCCAGGAGGAGGGGGTCGAAGAGCGGCGAGCGGAGACGCGGTGGCTCGCAGCGAAAGTCCGAGGTCTCGCCCGACGGGGAGCTGAGGATCCCGGAGGCTGTGACTGCTCGAGTCTCGCCGCCCGCCCCTCGCGGGGAGATGCTGCTGATGCTGTGTTCCCCGCCAATCAGCAGGCCGAGGGGAGGCGGCGGCGGCAGCAGCACCTCGGTGGGCTGGCAGCTTCTTAGAGCGCCCCTCGGCTACGCGCGACTCTGACCCCCAGGAGCTCCCGCTGCTTCTTCTTCCCCCTCTCACTCCGCCCTAACCGCAGCTGAGACCAGAGCAAGGTGATCAATCAGATCCCATAAGTTAGGCATCACAGATGGGTAATGTATCAAATTCTGGTAGCACTTTTCCTTTCCTTAGTTTCACCTACTTAATGCTCCTCAAGCATAGACAGGAAATAGTGAAATTTTCTCCAGTCATAACACAATTTTTAACAGGTTCTACGAAAGCCTAGAACTAAAGTTTTCTCTTTTACCCTCTTTATTAAAATGATAAAAGGTCAACAGAGGGGGAAAAAGCTCTTTTAAAAAAGCCAAGAGCCTGAAAAAACACCAACACAAAGTACCATTCTATCAACTTTGCTTCGATTTCAGGAATTTTGAATGTCTTCTTCCTCCAAATTAAATACTTACCTATTGTTGCTAAGAATGACAATAACCATTGTGAGACTTTAACATCTAAATCAAAGAAAATATCAACATAAATTTGGAAGCAACACAGACGCTAGGAACAAAACAGTCTATAAGTGAAGTTACAGCTGCCTTCTGCAAACTGCACATCTGTACCCCAGAACATAAAGCAACTATAATTCCATGTTACTAGGAGTCAGAAGACTGACCCATTCTTGTGACCTCACAGGAGCCACCCCACCTCTCAGTTTCTCCATCAGGAGGGAGGCAGCGAGGTAGGGGACTATGATTCCAGTTCTAAACATGTCATAGCATGGTTAAGTATAAGAGGGAATTTCAAAAGCATTTTGTAAAATGTAAATTATGCTATCAAAAATGGTTTTCATCAATAAATATCCTGAGAAATAAATTATGTATATTTACATATACATTCTTTGATGTACTGAAAGATTCAAACACTCATTTAATGAATATTCATTGTGCTCTGCTCCATGTTAATGTAATATGCCAGGTACCACTGCAAACTTAGGACACATTAGTGATCAAAGCAGTTAAGAATGCCTGCTCTCGTGGAGCTTACATTCTAGTCAGGGAAAAGACACGGTAAATTAGTAAATTACATAGGGTTAAAAGGTGGATAGATGCAAATGAAAAAGGAAAAAACAAGGTTAAGGGGAATGGGACAGTTTGCAATTTTAAAAAGCGCAAGCAAGTCTAGCTTCACGGATAAAGTGGCATTTGAAGAAACATTTGAAGATGTGAATAACTTAGCCTTTCAGATATTCGAGAAAGGAAGTAAGTCTGAGGGAAAGAGAATCTCCCATACAAAGGCTTTAAGGTGTGATGTCCTGGTGAGTTCACAGAAAAGCAAAGAGGCCAGGGTAGCTGGAATAGAGTGAGTGGGAAAAAAATAAGGTCAAAGAGGTATGAGACAGAGAAGAGGATAGACCACATAGACTTCTAGGTATGTTAATAACTTTGGATATCACATTTAGAAGGCTCAAAAATGCACAGAAGTTATTACCCTATTAAATCTTTCTAAACATTAAGAAATTTTGGGTACAAATAAGAGTAACACCACACACTAACAACTTTTGTTTGCTTAAACTTTCTGTCATCCAGTTTTCTTGCTTCTGTTTTTCTGATAGGCTTTTGTCTTTTCTCATTAATATTCCTACAATTCTAAGTTCAATTTCCTGTTCATTAATCACTTTCCTAACATATCGGAATTTCAATAGAACACAATGCTTTTATTCAGAGAACAGACACTTTTTTATTAAATGAAATTTTCATTATTGGAAGAGAATCAGGATTTTGGAAACCAAAAGGACTATATTGGAAATCATCTTTTTTTAAAGACTGTGGGTCACAAATTTTTAGTGAGTCACAAAAAATAATTTATTAGGATTGATCGGCATTCTGAAAAGTAAAGTGAAATACAATATCAGAGTGTGGCCCATGTAGTTATTGAATCAACTGCAATATTGTTTCATGAAAATGTATGCATATGTGTGTGCACTGGGGCATGTGCTGGGGCAAGAGCTGTGATCAAGAAGAAAGTATAAAAGAGGAATTGAGGAGGTAAATCCTAGAAAAAGAAACTGGCCAGGGGTGGGAAACATTTGGACATCCAGGGACATCATAATTATGACACAAACTTTGGAAGAGGATATTTTAGGTTTCCACTAGTGATTACATGGGGATAGGGAACTAAGGTCTACTTAAGTGGCTGTGGCTGAGTTGGCTGGGTCCTGTCTTCTTTGTGTTAATGACCTGACATTATGCACCAAGAAAAGGTTGGCCTGGAATAGTTCAGAAGCACTTATCTTTACATGAGCATCATTTCTCTCTTGCAGGTACAGAACAAGGTTGTCCTGGGAAGCTTTTTGATATTTTCCCTATTGTTGTGATCTTAGTGATATACATTAGTAATGGAAGAATGGCACAAGGAGTACTAGGGAGAAGAAGAAGAAAATCACCTTATTGCAAAGAAGAAAGTTTTAAGGGGAAAGAAGAGTATTGGATATAGGTGTCAGCTCAAACACAACAATGACGACAACTCTTAGTCTAGAATGACGACTTGTAGAATATATTGAACTTCCTGAGAAAATTAATAATTTTGCTTTTTTTCTTATCTAATGTTCAATTATTTTTCTATGCATAATAAATATTATATGGATAATATTTTTGGTTTATATATTTTAATAAGTTTAATAAGTTTATTCCATTTTAACATAAGTACTACCAACCCCAGAGGAATTTAAAATTTTACATAAAAGATAAGCTACTGATAAAAGACTGGAAATGTCATTCCTCTACCAGAACATGCATTTAAACAACTTTGGATGTTGTTCTCAAATGATGGCCACAATATAGTTTCTAAAACAAAGTGTAATTTCAGAGTCACTATAATTCAGTATATAAATTATTTATGTTTCTTATTCAAAGATAGAGGAAAGAGTAAGTCCCAAATAACTTGTCTTCTGAAAGCCAAATATGGCCCTGAAAAAAGATTCTATCAGTTGATATGAAAATCATTTCTTGAAGAATGAATATAAAGAGATCATTCACTTGCACATACAATCTTTGTATCCTATTTGACAATACAACAATTATGCCAGATAATTCTTATATCAGTCCTGAGAGTATCATCATTATCTCTCCTCTATACAGCCAATAACGATTCAATGATATTACATAACTTGCTTAACTAGAAAGGGACAAAGCAGGTCTCAAATTCAGATGATCTGATTTCAGGTTCTGTGCTCTATAAACTGTATCACATATACTGTATCATGCCATATACAGTTACACAAAGCATAAGCTATAGACATATTATGAACTGTTCAGTGAAGTATTTGGTTCAAAGTAAAATAAATATAAAAAATAAATCTTTAAGGCCATGTTTCTTCTAACTATATGTCAATGCTAAAGCTATATCTGCCTTTCTTATCAAAACATATCAACATCATATAGACATATATGTGTACTTCAGCTCATCAGTTCTAGTAGGTATATTAGCTGATATTTATGTATCAGTTTCTGTGTAATAGTTTTTTTTTAGAAAAAATCATCAGAATTTTAAAGTATATTAAATTAGTATATTCTTGAAAAAGAGACTTGGTCACTTAAATGTCAGTTCAATTAGGAACATATTGTGTCTTTGGCAACCTTGCCCTTTTTCTGTGCTAAAAATGATGCAGGTAATGATGATGAGATTGTAAATCTAACAAAGGAAAGGGGAAAGTAGCAGAAAAACATTAACAGTAGAAGTAGAAAAACGTTAGTAAGGGCTAGAGGTAGAGAGACTAAAAAGAAGTAGAGAAAGTACTTTTACTGCTATTCTATCAATATTTAATGTTTTCTAGTCAACCTAGAAATAGCTGGTTGCTGGAAGAGAAAGGAATTGCTCAGTATAGGTTATAGAGCCATGCTGCAAACTGAACTTGACCTCTTTCCCCTTAATATAGATTTGCTCTTGGTGATATGGGGATTCCTCATCTATCTCAGTCTTTAAAGTTGATGTAGATTACCTTACCACTTTGGATCATTCCTCTTTATAGCAAAATATTTTATTCTAAGGAGATATATTTATGGAGATACTTTGGTTTTACTCAAAACTTATTCTCAGAATACAAACGACAAAATATCTTTGCATTTAAATCATGAGAGACGAAACTCATAGTTAACATTTTTATACTGATTTCAGATGGCAGAAAGTATTTAAGAGTCTTGACTCAAATATGAAATCCAAATACATCTTTTTTTTTCTCTTTCTCAGCTTAATGGCAATATGGTACAAATAAAATTTAAGCTTTTGTGATTATATTTTTCAAAAGTATTTTTGGTATTTCCTCATGATATTTTGAAGTGAACAGCAGATGTTCCGCTTTAGTAGCTGGTTAACCCAAAATTTTCATAAAGGTTGATACAGTGGAAGGATGTTTAGGGCATGAGAAAAAGGAAAGACTGAACAATCTTCATTTTCACAATTACTGTAATGACATTTAGGATAGAAATTTGCCTATCTTATAACGGCTAATGTCCAGGGGAGAAAGTGAACTTATTTATTGATTAGACTAAAAAGACAGTGCAACAGTGATATGATCTGACAAAGGAATGAAAGGGAAAAACCTTAAAGACCAAAGTCTTGAGTCATAAAAGCTGAAGAGCTAGACAACACAGGGAAGAACAAGTATCTGTATATTAATTATGACCTTTTCTGTAAAGTGATTATGATGATGATAGCTGAAGTATGGCTTTCATTGCATTACTTCATTTAATTTTCAAAACACTCTATAAGGTTACTACTCTCCTCATTTTCATTTCACAGACAGGAAACACGGCCCACACTCATTCAGTGAATATTTGCTGAGAGCCTACTACATGCCAGGATGTTTTTCAATAACGGGGGATATAGAAGAGAACACCTCCCTCATGGTGCTCACATGCTACTAGAATAATCTAACACATACCCACTTCTTATATAACAGGCTTTTCTCTCAACAACTTTATATACCAGCACATCAGCTCATTTAATAAACACACAGCCCTGTGAGGGAGATTTTATTATTAATAATATTATAATCTTATACATAAATGATAAAATGGAGGCACATTAAGTAAAAGTCTCCTGTCCAAGGTCATGTAGGTTATTAAGATATGAAACCAGGATTGAGGTCCATAAAGTTTGATGCCAGTGTTATAATTTGTCCCATGTCATAAGCTGCAAACCCAGGATCTGAATTCAGACCTCATGACCTGATAATACACTCTTAACTGCTTACTGACACTGCTTAAGAGAGCTTTTTGATATCAACAACTAGGCAGTGGGACTGCCAATAAGAACTGTTGTCTTATTCATCACAAGTAATTTTTAGCATAGCAGTTCTTCTTAATTATATGGCATAATTATGTAAATCTTCATTTAGCGTTGATGGAATCCAAAAAACTCTCATTAAATGTCCTCAAGAAATTTTAGGAATCAGTATAGAGCTATGACTTTAGGCAGAATGACATGAAAAACTCAGTCTCCAGATGAGACATTTTATAGGAAATAAACATCTATGAGATTTATAATTTATTATTATTTGGTTGCCCCTGAAAGTAATTTCCCCAAATGAAGAGGAGTCAAACATAAGTCAAATATTTCAAATGGTCATAAAATACCATTTTCAATGAAAAACAAAAGTATTCATATAAAAAGGAAACACTATATCACTGATAGGATTAAGAGTGATTCAATGATAAATTAAAGATGTGTAGAGAGGGGAGAAAAGATTGACATTTAGAGAAACTTGTTTAGGACCAGGGAAAAGAGAGGAGCATAAAATACCAAATTGTTTCAATAATTTATATAGTTCACTTTGCAAAGTCTGATGGCATTCACACTTTCCTTCATTTCCTCTTTCACTCAGATATTTCCTGAACACCATATGCCAAAGCCTTCTCTAGCTCTGTGAGTAAGATATGCAGGAAACAAGGTTTCTCTTTCAAGGAGATCAGAGACTGGTGGAGTGGTGGCAGAGAGGATAACAGATAAGAAAAGCAGCAAATGCAATCTAGTGAAATAAATAGCATATTTGTTCAAGGTTCAGGTTCAAGGCATTCTGGTGACATAATACAGGGAGTGATCAACTCTACTTGAGATGAGCCACGAAGGATCCACGGAACAAGAGATACCTGAGCTGCACCTTGAATGACGATAGTAGGCAGAAAATAGGGTGAAAGAAATTGAAAACTGGTCTCTATCCTAACCATAATAGATGCTATCTATGCTTCTTTTGGATCTCTGGACATGGGTGAATCCTCATGAGGGCCTCTCTTTTGTCAGTCTCTTTTAGGGTGGTAGTACTGGCAAAGATGGTTTCCAAATTAGAGAAGCTTTATGCTTCTCAAAATAGTATTCTATTCCACTGTTTAACCAATAAACTAGTTTTGAAATAAATTTACAGTCTTTGCAGGAATGTTAGAAGAATATTCTCAAACATTTGAGATAAGAAGAAAACATTTCTATTATCATCCCCTTATAATTGTAGATGAAAATCACAGTCATTTCTCATTTCATTATAGGATCAACAGCATCTTTAAATTTTGTGGGTATAAACATTGGCACGAGTATACAGCAAGACTTAAATTTTTATGTAAGCTTCAGAACTCAATTTCAATAACCATGTAATATTGATTAAAAGTGTATACCTTTAAATTGTCATATTCATTCATTATTAATTTATGCATTTACTATTCATTTACTCATAATTCATTTCCTTCTTACACCACAGCATAAAAAAATCAGGAACACATGGAAAAGAGATTCCTTAAGCATACTTAAGTCTGGTTGACAGAGAAATAGAAAATTTAACATTTTTGATAAATCTTTTGACTTAACTGTCTAGCTGACTTATAATTTGCAATTGTTACTTGTCATTTTGATAAAGGTGTATAACCCAAGATTTATAACCAAATCATCTAAAGTTGTTAAAAACCATAAGTAGTAGAAAAGAATGAGGTTTCTATGAAAGCATTAAAACTTGCAGAAAATTTATAGTTATGCAAAAAGCCCCATGGAGAAACAATCATTTTATACAGATCCAGGTGAAACATCACCAGTAGACTGGGAATAAGTGAACTGCTGCCTGCAGGCAGTTCTATTTGTACCTCCGTATGTTTGCTCAGCAGTTAAGAGTCTGCTCCAAGTGGCCAACTTAGGTGATTAAGCAACTCATCATCAGCAGACTCCCATGGAAGGCACTTGGTGTGAAAGCTGTCTTCCAGTTACAGTAGGTCTGTCTTATTGATATGAGATTTCATGATAGGAAATAATATAATCATTTTTCCCATCTAAACTTTAAGAAAATTAATTTTTATTGATTTTTTAAAAATTTATTTTCTGCATACAAGAGCTGGGAGGTAAGCCAGAGGTGTGTGTGTATGTGTGTGTGTGGGGGGTGTTGAGAGGATTCACCAGAGAGATAGAATGGGAACGGAACAGGCAGATTGACTAAAATACACTATACACTGCTGAGGGGAGCAGCCGGAAAGACAGGAGAGGTCTGATGCACCATGTGGGTTAGCTCCCTGGCTGGGTAAATGAAATTTTAAAAGTCTATAATTTTGCTTACTATTTCTAATTTCATTTATTAAAAATGATTGACTTTTATTTTCAACTTCAGATTATAGGCTAAGATTAGCTGACAAAGGGTAGGTTCACCACCTGTTATAGCCACTTGGAAGATGCCTGTTAGAGAACCTAAACATTCTGAGGTAGATAAGATTGTCAGAGCGAGGTGAGCAGCCCTTTGTTACTCTTCTAAAAGGCAGTTTGCTGCAGTCTCTTGAAAGCTAGAACTCCACTCGCCTCCTTATTTTTAGATCTGAATCCTACCTCCATCCATAATCTTAACCCAACCTTTTTCTTAATTTCTCTTGTTATCACATAGTCCTGTCATTACCTGGGATGTACCAAACCAGCATGTCCTTTAGACCTTTAGTTGTTTTTCTTTTTTTTTAAAGAGATCTAATTTGGCTTTATTAAATGACTTATGCATCAGGCAGCATCACAACTAGGCACTGCAAGGACTTACACAAAACAAAGGGAATTATAGATGGAAGGAGTATGGGGCAAGGATAGTGGTGAAATAACGAAGTTAGGCAAAACTAACTTCTCTTAGGGGCAGGCAGGAGTTCTTACCATGCAGATGACCTCACTGATGCTGATTTGGAAATTTCAGACTGATTGGTTTAAGATTACAGTTTTGGAGAGTTTGAAAGTGCAAGGAGATTAGGCTAAATCTGGGTACAGGCCCAGCATGAAAGATTCCATTTTGGGCACACTGAACTTTTAACATGAATGATGGGAGGGATGTTCTTCTAAACTCCTCTTTGTCTCAGCATACTATATCCCTCCTTTTAACACAAATTTCTGTGTGAGAAAGATCATAATTTTTTCCATAGCAGAGTCCATTAAAATACATAAAGATGGGCCTCCCTGGTGGCACATTGGTTGAGCGCTGTGCTGTGGAGCTGTCGGCAGCGCGCGATGCGAGTTCGACGCCCAGCCGGGGAGAATCCCACATGGTGCGGCAGACCTCTCCTGCCTCGCCCACTGCTCCCCTCGGCAGTGTGTTTCTGATCTGCCTGTGCTGCTCCCCACTCTGTCTCTGGTGAACCCTCTCGCCACCCCACACCTCTGGCCTGTACCCCAGCTTGTATGTATAAATAAATCTTTAAAAAAAATAAAGATACTGTAAACTACATAACTCTATGAGAATCTATTATCAACATGTATTTCTTACTACAATGATCATTATAAGAATTAAATTACAACTACAAGAAAAATTCTTCAAACTATAAGACAACAGCTATCAGAGAAATTCTCCAAATTTTTTTTCTATAATGTTTTGTCCATGCAAAGTAAAAAATTGGCATTGTGTCAACATTAATATTTAACATAGTATAAGATTTCCTCGGCTTCCCTGGTGGTGCAAGGGGTTAAATCTCAGTACTATGAACCTATCAGCAGCCACTGCAGCAGCAGTTCTCTCCTGGAAAGGGAGCTTCCCACATGGCGCAGCAGACCTCTCCTGTCTTGCCCGCTGCTCCCCTTCATCAGTGTATTTCAGTAGATCCGCCTGTTCTGTTCCTTACTCTGTCTCTGGTGAATCTTCTCACCGCCCCCCACAACTGGCCTACTCCCCAGTTTTTGTATGTATAAATAAATATATATTAAAAAGAAAATGAATCCCTATAAAACATATTAGGCATTTCCATTGTTTAATTTCCCTATGTTTTTAGATAATGTATGATATACTAAGAAAAAGTAATCTGCTGAAAGTATTTAAGAGACAACTGATAACCAGATTAATAAAACTTATAGACCATTAATTCACTGATTATTAAATAATATTAAACAAATATTTGTTGAGTGTCACCATGAGATAGACAGTAGATGGTCTACCATTTAGTAAGCAATAGAAGTGGTAGATTATATCAATTGCTTATTAAGGGAACCTTGCTTCATCTATTACTTACAATCGTTATTATCTGAACTGATAAATACAAAAAAGTTGAGAAAACAGATCAAGTAATGCTACATAATCAACAATAAAGAGCTAGTAATAAATACAATAAAGAGCTGGTAATAAAAACAATGAAGACCAGTGTGTTTCTGGAACAAACATAGGTAGCTCAAAAGCATTTAAGATGTTGCACCAAAGCAAAAAAGAAGACAACTTAAGTATTCCTGTTTTAACCATAAAAATGTCACAATTTCAAGATCACCATACATTTAATTTTACAAATTGTAGTACTATCACATACTAATACACAATTCTAGAAAATCACAGTATTCAACAGGAAAATGAAACCAAAGAAATCTGGAAAAAAATATTTCAGTTACCGTGCACATACACAAAAACATTATAGAGGTACAAGGTGACTCAGAAAAGATAAAACTAACAAAAATACAAAAAAGAAAGTTGTTTTTTAGAAGGTCTGAAGTTTGCCCCATAACAAAACTATACTCTTGATTTCTTTCCCACAGAAAAATCTACTTCTATTTTCTTCCCTCTCTTAATAAATGACATGAGAGAAGTAGTTGCTCAAACCAAACATTTGGACATTCTCTTTTATTCTTTACTTTCCCTTACTGCATGCCTGCGCCCATCCCACCATCACCACATCCTGCTGGTTCTACCTCTGAAATAGATCTCCTATCCACGCATTTCTCTTCATCCTATCCGAAACCACGCTCACTTTTGCTCCCAAGACTTTCATCATAAAGCAGCCAGGATTATGTCTTCTCCCTGCAATTACAACAAAATACAAACACACAGACTTCAAAGGGCCTGCGTGTCTCTCTAGCTTTCTATCAAGCCACACTCCTCACTGATTACCAGACAGAGACCACAATGGTTAGTTCCTCAAACAGGCCAGATTATTTTTCTGCCTTGTGGTCTTCTATTGTGGCTGACTCTTTGTTCTGTAGGACTCAGCCTAATAGCTAAAGCTAAAGTAGGAGGTCATTTTTATTTTGCTATATGGTAATCTTTTCTTTTTCTTCGTAACAATCTTCCAAATCTGCATTATAACCACATTTGTTATATTTTATTTCCTCAATCCTACTTACTGAGGCCTCAGAACAAAGACTGTTTCTGTTTTATTTACTATGCTACATTCTGTCCCTATCCAGTGCCTATTAGAGACAAATAATCTTTTTTTTTCCCAGTGGGTCACTGAGTTATCATACCAGCCAATGTAAATTAATTTATTTTTTAATTATTCATATTTGTTACATTATTTTATATTCCCCATAGGTTACACACCACCAATTCATCCGTGAACCATCACGATAGTCCCTTGTGCTCTTTTCTACCCCTTTCTGAGCCCTTATACTCCCCCTCCCTTGCTGGATGTCTCTTTCTTGTTTGGTTCACCTATATTCCGGTTATTAGTGAAACCATTTGATATTTTTCTCTTTCTTTCTGGCTTATTTAGCTGAGCATTATCCCTTCTAGCTCCATCTATATTGCTGTGAATTGCATATGTTTATTTTTTTTGAATGCCGAATAGTATTCCATTGTGTATATATACACCACATCTTCTTGATCCAATCATCTATTTTTGGGCATCTGGGTTGTTTCCATATTTTAGCTATTGTAAACAATGCTGCAATAAATATACAGGTGCATGTCTCTTTTTGGGTTAACGCTTTTGTGTCCTTTGGGTAGATTTCCAGAAGTGGTATTACTGGGTCGTATGGAGTCTCCATTTTTAGCAATTTGAGGAACCGCCATACAGCTTTCCACAGTGGTTGGACCAGTTTTTGCATTCCCACCAGCAGTGTAGGAGAGTTCCTTTTTCTCCACATCCTTGCCAACATTTGTTGTTCCCTGTTTTTTTAATATGTGCCATTCTTGCTGGTATAAGGTGGTATCTCATTATGGTTTTTATTTGCATTTCCCTGATTATGAGAGGTGTTGAGCATTTTTTCATATGACTATTGGCCATTTGCATAACTTCTTTGGAGAAGTGTCTTTTAAGTTCTCCTGCCCATTTTTTGACTGGATTTTTTGCTTTGTTTTTGTTGAGTCATGTGACTTCTTTGTAGATTTTTGTGGTCAGTCCCTTGTCTGTTGTATGGAGTGCAAAAATTTTTTCCCAGTCTGTAGGCTGTTTCTTTGTTTTGATTAATGTTTCTTTTGCTGTACAGAAGCTTTTTAGTTTGATGTAATCCCAGCTATTAATCTTTTCCTTCACTATCCTTGCTTTGGGGGATGTGTCTTTAAAAATATTACTAAGGTGGACATCATGTATTGTTTTGCCTATGTTTTCTTCTATATATTTTATGGTTTCAGGACTTAGAGACAGGTAATCTTGTTGAGTTAATGCAGTAACTAAACAGTTTTGAATGAGCTTAAAATCGAGTGTTTTAAGTAGCATAGTTAGAGGAAGAATTTCTTCAATTTTAAAACCTTTCAGAGACATGTTACTAAAAAGTCAATTTATTCCTGATCAAAGGACGGTCTATGTCAGAGCTGCATTCTGTCCATACATAATTGAATTGAGCACATTTACAAGTCACTTAAAAATTGGGACATATTGTGAATTGTACCAATTGGCATTGTCCTTGAAAGTTTAATTTTTAGTGAAAGTAGAAGTTGGAGTAAAAAGGTAACAGGAAGCAGCCTGCCACTGTACCAAGGCCAGCAGGGAGCCCTCCTGTGCTATCTTTCCATGCAATAACGCAAAAGTCCATGGACAAACATGAAAACCTGAATTTTATGGAAGGATTTCAGCGATATTAAAGAAGAAAGAGGTGTATAAAGGGATTGAGGGAGGAATAAATCTCCTGCATAAATACTTTTTTCAATTTAAAAAAATTCTCCTTAATTTTGCTTGAGAGCATTCTCACTCCAACTACAGGACACTCATTCCAAAGACATGGTGAAATTCCAAGTTACAGAGGGGTGAAAGACTTAATATTCTACGTAGTGGAGAATTTCTACTTGTAAACTCTTATTTGAACATTTCCAATGATGGAGAATTGCAATTTTGATTATTAAATAAATATTCTTACTAAGAAGTAAAACAGCCTCCCCCAATATGATTCAAGCTGTGTCTTCTGTAATTGTATAGAAAAGACGTTCTTCCACAGGGAAGCCTTGAAATATTTAAAAGACATTTATTACTTTCTTCCATGGCCTTCTGTTTTCCAAATTTAGTCACTTTCCCTCATTCTTCCCCCCCCCCTTGTTTTTTACCTATACTAAAAATCTGCAGGTCACTTGGCTCTTTGGTGTTTCTGCTATAATACTTAGAGTTCTACATCGGTTCCTTTCATAATTTACCTATGTCTTTCATTTATGATCCTCTTTTTCTCCTTCATCCTTTGATATTTAAAAGTATGCAGTTACCAGAAGTTCTCTGACAAGTCCAAATGGTTTCTTATATATTCTCTGCCTCGCTTTTCCAAGATTAGAGTCAAGTCCATTTAATATTCTACTGTCAAAGTTTTATTTTCATGCCTCTGTTCTGCTTCTTAAGTCTAATGATTGAGTAAAAATTATAAAATTAAAAAATAACTGTAACTTCAACATATTGCCAATTTGTGTGCACACACACACACACAAACACGCACACATATATATGCAAGGAGTTTAAATCTTACTCAATGAGATAGTCTTTCAGATATTTCACTTATTTACCACATATTTTTTAGGTGCCTACTACCTTACGTACCTCAGATACATCAGTACACAAAACAAAGATCCTTGCTCCCCCAGCACCGAGACATGGGAGGAGCTCAATAAACAACACACGTAAGTAGTCAGTAAATTACACAGCAAATAAAAGATGCTAAGTGTTACTGAAAAACAAAACAATAGCACAGCACAATAAGGAAAATCAAGAATGGTAGGAGGTGAGTCAGGGTGGTGTTAGCAAGAAGGTGATACTGATTGACGAAGTCTTAAAGATAGTTCTGCTACCCCTCTAAGTCTGTTGCCTTCCCTTCCTTTATTTTATTACCATCTTCTTCCCACACATTTATTTAGTAGCTACAATGTGGAGACACAGTAATAGGTTTTGGAGATCTAAGATCCACAAGAGAGACTAATTCCATTATTAGCTCACAGTTCAATGAGACCTGAACCATGAACACTCTTCCATGTTAAGTGTTACAATGAAGATATGGGTACAAATTGCAGAATGGAAGATGACTGTTTTCTGAACTTCAAGAAAATATGGCTTCTATGTCCCAAGATTTCTAATTACTGCTCTTCTTCATTGTAAAAATCCTAATTATCCTGAAAGACTTCTGTAAAAGTTTAGATATTCGAAGCTTTTAAAAACTACTCCATTTTACAACTGTAATAATTTTATGACCTGTTTTTAATACAGCATCTTTTCTCTTGACTGTATCAAGTCTGAATATTATATAATTTATTTTTCTTTTCAGTTTCACTTAAATGCTCTGTATTTGGCTTCCCTTGTCAAGGTCAGAGAATTCCAGGTTCGTTTAAAAATCTTTTCATCAAAGAATATCCCTTCTTCATCATTTCTGTGTCCTAGATATCATTAATGATATATATTAAAATGAAACGAGTTAAAACTTATTTTGAGATAGTTCTGGAAAAATATGGAATTCTTACTGTGTTATTGTTGGGAACTCTAGCTATCAAAATCCTAGAAGGACTACATTGGAAATCTGTTGTTTAGTATAACCACCTCCATCAATTATCTTAACTAGATCTTCTGGATAACTTGCTACAACTTCGACATCAGCACATACTGCTTCACCATGCATTTTTATGTTACAGAGGGGATGTTTTCACTGGAGGAGCACTTTTAATTCCCTTCAGCAACTTTTCCTTTGCACTTACAGCTTTTTAAAAAAAGTATAATAAAACAAGGCATGCCTGTATGTGCACTCATTCATTAGCAATTGATTGCCTATGATAGGTCACTTTTTATGCCATGTGCTAGATAGTCATCAAATAATTTTTGCTTTTGAGTAAATGAATATACCCAATTGAACTTTAAGAGGACTGCTACTATGTTTTATTTGAATTTTTTTCTATTTATCTTCATGTCCCTACCCTATGTCTAACATGGTATTTGATATGTAGTAACAGCTAAAAAGCACTTTTGTTTGATTTGGTCTTAATATAAAGAGACCTCTGGGAAAAACATTATCATTTATTACAAATCACCATGAAAACTTTGAAAAGTTATATGATCATACAGTTAAACAATGTCCGATAATACTTGCAAATACTTAAGATTTTAACTGCTCTCAATTTTGGTAAACTACTTGCAGAATATTTGCTCCAAAACATAACATTTGGAGCCACAAAGTCTTCCATTCCAATTACAAAGGAATAATATGCAACAAAGAATCAAATGCAAAAAGTGGAACATAGGAGCATTTGGGTAAACTGAAAAAGATGATGACTCTCATAATATATAATTAATATTTGTTATGGGAATTTATTAAAACCAGTCTAGCAAATAACACAATCACTATGAAAAAGGTCATTTAAAGATCTCCATAGGCTCTAAGCACTATGCCTATACTCCCTAATAAAGAAGAGTTATTTTGAGGGGTTCTGGGTTATTACAGATTTTATCCCACCACATTCATAATTGAAAATAAGGTTTCCAGATGAAAGAAGGCCAAAAAAAGTATATCTTAAACTAAAGAAGGGGTTACTAACAGAGACTTTCAAAAACCAAAACGGGTAGACACGTCAACCAAAATATAAGCAGAAGTCAGAAATAGGCGATTTACATAAGAACAAATGAAAAGATTGATGGGTGTGAACTCAAACTCATTAGTTGTCAGAGAAATACAGCAATGAGAAATCATTCACTGCTAATATCACTCAGGCCAATCATGTTAATGATCATAAAAACTGATATTAGCATATTAAATATTAGAAAGCAATGACAATTGTTGGTTTGGATGTTGTGATACAAAGACCCTTATGCATTGCTGGTGGGAAAATAGGCTAGAGCAGGCAATCTGGTGAAGAAGCTGGCAGAACTTGGCCAAAAGAACTAAACACACACTGAACAAATGGATAAATCTAGTTCTGTGTATATATAAACATATGGAAAAGTAATTCTCACCCAGGCTCATAAGGAGAGATATATGAGGATATTCATCACAATGCTATTTGTGGTGGCAGAAGCTGGAGTATATCTGGATGTCCAGCAATGGAAGAACAGAGAGGAAAAATGTGGTGAATGCATACTGTGGAATATTATACAGCAATCAAAAATAAATACACACATAGATGCTCTGAAAATCATAATGTTCAATGAGAAAAGAGACTATAAATTAAAAATGTATACAGAAAACACACATGTATAGATGAAACAACACGCACATTTTACAAGAGCACATACATATCCTGAAGGTATACATTAAACATATTCAAATAACCATTCTAACAGATGGAGGAAGGAAAGTGAGAATTAAGGGGGATTAAATAGGATAGAGAGGAAGAGAGAGATAAGAAGAGGAATTCTCTTATCTTGGTGTGAAAGTGTGTGAAACTCTCTGGACACTATTCCTCTAAGAGTTTTCTTATGCTGCCTCCTTTCAAGCACTCCACAGCGGGATTACGTGTTAGATATCTCCACATCCAGGTCATAATCCACATGATAGTTGCTACCAGGTGTCTGTTGTTTTCATTGCTATATCCTCAGCACCTGGTAGAGTGCTTGCACAAAGCAGGTATTACGTGAATATTTGTTGAAGGAATGAATGAATACAGTTTCATACTGGGTTGACTTACTCTGAAAGAAATTCAAAAGCTGAATTTGGAATCTTCAAAAAAGTTTCACATGGATCTTTTCAATGTTAAATGCCAGATTTCATCTCAGCAAAGATACGTCTTTATATTTCAAGTGAAATAAATAGAGCAGCAATTTTGCTTTCATGGTACTTATGTTGCACTAGCTGAGCCATTTTGTATTACATAATACACTTAGAGCAGATAGAATAAAGATTTTTCCTCTTCAGCTTTTTCATATCAGAAAGACAAAGGAACCACTATTCAAATAGCAAGTAATGTTTTCTCTTTTAAAATTCAAAGTATGCATATTATAATTTTCTATCAAAGCAGGGATTCCTATATTGGAATTTCTTTGTCACAAATGTTATCAGTGATTTCTCCTTCTGGTTGTAATGTAACATTGCAAAATGATACAGAGCAGCGCTTTACCTAAAGTTTCACAAAGTACTCATTTTTAAGGTATTTACTTAATACTAAAGGATGTGCTGCCCAAGACAGGAAAAATGTTCATCATCACTTATCAACAGGAAACACAAATCAAAACCACAATGAGACATCACTTACACCCTTTGAGAATGGCCCATACCAAAAAGACTAGAAACAATTTTAAGTGCTAAATGAAGTAGTGGAACAAAAAGGAAATCTGTTGGTAAGAATGTAGACTGGTCCAGTCCTTATGGAAAACAATATGGAGGTTTCTTAAGATATTGAAGATGGATCTACTATATGATCCAGCAATCCATTCCTAGGTATACACTCAAATAATACAAAAACACTCATTCAAAGAGGAACTTGAACCCTCATGTTCACTGTAGCACTATTTACAATAGCCAAGCTACAGAAAACTAAATGGCCCCAAGCAGATGAGTGGATCAAGATGTGGTATATATGCACAATGGAATACTACTCAGCTATTAAAAAGATATATTGCTATCATTTGCATGGATTTGGCTAAGAGAAATAAGTCAGAAGGGAAAGGACAAATACCAGTGGTGTCACTTATATGTGGAATATAGAGAAATTAAACAAAGGGTTAGGTAGAGCCAAACAAAAAACTAACCTTTGCAAGCAGACTACAGAATGGAAGCCATCAGAGGGAAGGGGGAGGAGGAATGTAAGAACATAGTGGAGAGGGAGCACACTGGACTCTGGTGGTGCACTGCAGGGGCTGGGGTGGTAGGTGGGCTATGGCAACCATGTATGAAAGGGGGGGAGATCCTAAACTTCTAAAATGCCTTGTAAACCATGTTACCCCCACAAAAATACTTTTAAAGAATGTACTGTCAGAGATATATTGTACTGAACAAATAAATGACTTCATCCTCTCCATTTAGATACCACTGATGCTTGCTTTTCCTACTAGAATTCATAAAAGTCCATTCACTACTGCCTGCAACTAAAAATAACTATATAACCAGTGAGATAACATTTAAAAAAGAGAATCAACTACATCAGCATCTTACCTTCTCTTTTATGGTAAACCTACATTTTTTGGTTATAAGTATTATTACTATTATTTTAAAGATTTATTTATTTATGCATATAAGAGCTGGGGTGGAGGCCAGAGGTGTAGGGGTGGTGAGAGGATTCACCAGAGACAGACTGGGGAGGAGAACAGGTGGAGTGACTGAAAATACACTGCTGAGGGGAATAGCGGGTGAGGCAGGAGAGGTCTGCTGCGCCACGTGGGAGGCTCCCTGGCCGGGGATCGAACTCGTGCTGCAGTGGCTCTGGATAGCTTCATGGTGCTGAGACTTAACCTCTTGCGCCACCAGGGAGGCCCATAAATATTATTATGAAAATTTTCATTAGGCTTAATTCTTCTGGAAACAAACATTTTCATAAGATAACAACTTCTTGGGAAATGAATTTATTTTCCAGGATAATTTATTTAAATAGAAATTTGCTGTAGGGCTGTGCTCATCAGTTCTAAACTAGCAAATCTTCATTGCACCATTTGATATTATGAATACAACAGAAACAGTCAACTATTACAGATTTAAAAACTGATTACTATAAGATACTCTGCACCTAGATAACAAATTTTTTTTTGAACTGTTTAAACTTCTAAATCACTTTTGGCTTAAGTCATGTATTATTTTCAACTCACTTCTATGCATAGCACCTCACTTAGCCAGATCTGATGCAATAATCAGGCCCTAACACCCATATACATGAAACAGGTGAATTATAAGATTGTTTTCACCATAAAAATACCTATTAGGTAGAGAATGCTGGTTCATAGAAGAAGGAATTTACAAAAGGCTTTATTTTTTGCATGTCTAGTCTTTTCTAGGCAGAAGCTGTGCTTTACAAAGCTAAGACATGAAGTGAAGGGCTGTATAATCACTGTACTGACAAGCCCACCAGAAGTCTCCAGGGGATAGAGACTATGTTTTCATTTACAGATTATATTATTTTTTAAAATAGTAAACCAAATGATATCCTGCTATAAGAGAGGCTCCAAAATAGCAAAACATCAGATGTTTTGTGTCTTTTGGTCCTTCTCAAGAAAGGACCACATGATTTTGCTTGACTCTACTTATTCTCATTTCTCCCTATTGTTCCCTGCCCAGAAGAGGAGGAAGAGATTAAAACAAACTCACAAGTAGAAAGGAGAAAGATTAAATTTAACTGTCCTCAAATGTTTCAGAAAGCAAGACAGTGGGGCAGGCCCTGGCCCTTTAATAGTTGCAACCCACTTTCAACTTCTCAGACCCTGAAAACAACACCTGCATCTTCCTTATTTTTTGTTAGTGTGAAGTGATCTATGCAATGATAGGCTGGCTAAGTAGTCACTGAGGCCCCATGCTGCTGATATAAATGTACACTCTCATCTCTGGGAAAGTGGCCTCTGCATCAATATCATCCTTGAGTATGCAGAACCTCACTCTAAGTGCTGAGCTGAAGGATAAACACTGGGATACATTTGGAGGAAATGAAACAAAGCAGTTGGGGATTTGAACAGTAAAGACAAAAAGGGTAAAGACTAAAAAGGAAACTCAAGCAGGACATCAGAACTTTTTAAAAAAAAATGTGAAAAACCATCATGTGAGAGTTACATGAGACCAAAGAATAGATACCGCAGGGAAGTCACTGTAGCCAATTAAACAAAGTGGATCTCATGCCTCCAAATAAAACTTTAAGAAATATAATGCACTATTTAATGTTGAAAGTAAGAGAAATAATTTTTAAGAAGGTACACATCTAAATAAAAAGAGTTACATTTCTAAGCTAAATCTGAATACAGTGATATAATAAAAGACTCCAACTTTGAAATGTCCCATTTTCACCTACAGATTTATTTTCTAAGGCTATTTAAACTGCATTGATATTTCACTAGCAGCAGGAAACTATTCGTCACATCAGTGTGCTCCTTGAGATTAATTCTTAGACAGCCATAGGTTATCATCATTATATTCATATTATAATATAGAAATAGAAATTCTCACAGTGAAAAGACACTAATCCCAAACCATAAACCAAAGGACTAAGTGCCTATATTAAATTCTTTTGGAATTTATAAGAACATATATTTCCTATTGAGTATGCTTCATGAACTCTATGAAGGAAAAGGCAAAAGTCATATAGCAACTTTTTGCATAGTTTACCTTTTCTCCAAAGGCTTTCCCTAAAAGCATTATAAAGTCATGTAACTTGACACTTGAAACCACGATAGTATTATGACTTTGTTCCATTTCTCAGTCATCAATACCACTTCTTCCCAATCTTTCTTTCTCCACACTTCCCTGTGGAAATAGGTTCTTTCCTCTGTTTTCCTTCAAGATTAATTTTCCTTTGGGGGCCTCCCTGGTGGCGCAGCGGTTGAGCGCTGCGCTGTGGAGCTGTCGGCAGCGGAGACGCAGGTTTGATGCCCAGCCAGGGAGAATCCCACATGGTGTGGCAGACCTCTCCTGCCTTGCCCGCTGCTCCCCTCAGCAGTGTATTTCTGATCTGCCTGTTCTGTTCCCTACTCTGTCTCTGGTGAACCCTCTTGCCACCCCGCGCCTCTGGCCTGTTCCCCAGCTTGTATGTATAAATAAATAAATCTTAAAAAAAAAAGATTAATTTTCCATTGAATAAAATATCATTTCCTAGACTGAGAAAATTAGTAGATTGCTGGAATCATCTATTGATATGGCTATAAGAGTTTTGTGGATCATACCCAAAATACCTAAGTGGTCAAGGAGATGGAATATCAAATATTTAATATAGATAAGGAAAACAATCTGATTTCACTGCACTGCAACTGAGAAACATGTGAGCAGGTAAAACCTAAAAGAACAGAAGGATGTAGTGGGAGGTATTAACACAGAAAGCCACAGGCTTGTATATTACTACTGAGAGCCAGGAAGCACCTTTGAAGGCCTGTAGGCAAAGGGAATTACTGGTAATCAGCCCTAGCGACAAAAGGAATTTCTAATTCTACTTAACTTTTTTGCACCCATTACTCCCCACTCTGACAATGCTGAAAGTCAGACCCCCAAGAGTAAGGAGTGGTAGAAACAATTACAACTAAGGAGATGTTTAATGAGGGGAAAGTCAATGTATCTATATTATATCAACCGTTAGATGTTGATTAGAACATTTGGAGTTTTACTGACAAATCACTTTAACTTCTATTAATATCTTCAGAAGTGAAGGGTCTCTTTTACTATAATGTTCACTATTTGCCCTATTTTTTTTTTAAAGATTTATTTATTTATGCATACAAGCTGTGTTGTAGGCCAGAGATGTGGGGTGGTGAGAGGATTCACCAGAGACAGAGTGGGGAGCAGAACAGGCAGATTGACTGAAGTACACTGCTGAGGGGGGCAGCAGGCTAGGCAGGAAAGGTTTCCTGCATCATGTGGGAAGCTCCCTGGCCAGGTATCGAACTCGTGCTGCAGTGGCTCTGGATAGCTTCATAGTGCTGTGCTTAACCTGTTGCGCCACCAGGGAGGCCCTGCCCTATTAAATCTTGCCCAGATTTTAGGCTTATAGATAACATTAATTCAGGCAAAACTAGAAATGATGAATGGCTTTGGGATCTTTGGAAATAAAACGTTTTGTTTTGTTGCTTTGAAAGGCTCTTCATTCTAATCAGGAAATAAATGAACATTTAAAATGATGACTTTGAAAGATTACAGAATTCTGGAATACTTACAAAAATTGTATGTAACCCACTATTACCAGGAAGGAAAAACATAAAAGTTTAATGAATTGCTTTTGTTTACTATGAAATGTAATTAATTACTAGTTTAAACAACATTTTATGCTTTAGTCTCAGGGGTTATTTAGTTGAAATTGGGTTCCTGGTGTGAAATGTAAATGTAACTGGAGAAATTTAAAGACTTCATTTACTGACATGCATAAAAAGATATAATAAAGGCAATTATGCTTCACATAAACCAGGGTTAACACAGAAAATGCTTTACAACCCTCAGAACAATGCTAGCTAATACTATTGGTATACTCAAAATAACAGAAGTAAAATAAAAATAAAAAAACATTCCAGAGATCATAAATTTTGTTTTTTCTTTTTTGTTATAAACTTTTGCTGGAATCTGACTTCTTGCCATATGTATATACATATATCCTCAAAGTTTTCCTAAAGCAGTGCTTTTCAAAGGAGGTAAGTGAAGGGGGCCTCCCTGGTGGTGCAGGGGTTAAAGTCTCAGCATTATCAAACTAGCAGCAGCCACTGCAGCAGGAGTTTGATACACATGGCTCAGCAGACCTCTCCTGTTCCCTTCCCTGCCACCATTGCTTCCCTTCAACAGTATATTTCAGTAGATCTGCCTGTTCTGTTCCCCACTGTCTCTCGAATCCTCTCACCGCCCCCACCCCCACACCTCTGCACCTATGGTCTACACCCCAGTTCTTATATTCATAAACAAATGAAAAAATCTTTTTTTTTTTTAAAAAGGTAAGTGAATAATAACTGACTTGATCTTTATTACTTTCACAAATCATCTTTGATTTACTAAGGATATCTAGAAAGTACCTATTATCTCAATTTTTTACTGCATCTTTTTATGACTTACCTAAATAAAATAAAAAATAAAATAAAATATAATGAAATGCCATTCAATAGTAACAACTGAGAATTCCACTGATCTATTTGGAGTTCCAAACTTACAAACTAATAGAGAAATCAAAGAGACTTAAGACTATATTCAGTGAGAGTTTTCATTCTGGCTCCATCAGAAAGTGTTTATAACCAATCAAGCAAAAAACATTTTTCATGTTCTCCAACAAAAATACTGTTTTAGATATGAAGTAAGTAAGTAAAAGACTTATAATAAATGGTGCTGTCTCTCTAGTAGCCTTGAATCGAACTGGGTGACTAGCAATTCAAATTACATAAAAAATAATTACAGAACAGTTTGAATGCCAATGTTTTAAGAAAATCAGTAGTTAATAGAGAAGATAACATCTTCTCTAGAAGCCCATAAACTAATCCAATATGAACATCTAAGGAGAATGTAGACATGATGACTTTGAGAAAATACAGAAACTCAGACATACTGTGTCTAGGGCCTCTCTGGTGGAGCAATGGGTTAAGTCTCAGCACTATGAAGCTCTCAGCAGCCACTGCAGCGCGAGTTTGATCCCTGGCCAGGGAGCTTCCCACATGGTGCAGCAGACCTCTCCTGCCTCGCCCGCTGCTCCCCTCAGCAGTGTACTTCAGTCGATACGCCTGTTCTGCTCCCTGATCTGTCTCTGGTGAATCCTCTCACCACCCCACATGTCCGGCCTACACCCCAGTTCTTGTATGCATAAATAAATAAATCGTTTTGTTTTTTTTTTTTTAAAGAAATACTGTGTCTAAATTCAATGTCATGGCATTGTTACTAGTCTTTGGCACACACAGAAGACCTGTTTTTAAATTCAAATTATCTATTTTCTTTTTTTTACAAAACTGAGTATAAATGATGCTATAGATAGCACTGTTTTTTTTGAGACATTTTCCATGTTTTTTATAATCTTTATGGATCATACAAAAAACAACAAAAATGATACATAAGGGAAAAAAAAATTATCCCCTTGTTTAGCCTCCTAGCATAAAGACTGCTATTGTTACATAAAGTTTTTCCAAAAATATGTTGCCTTCAGTTTTTAACTAGTATAGACTTTAGCATAGTATTTTAAAAATATATCTACAAAAGTAAAACTACTTACTGCTTTCTCCAAAGACCTCTACTGATCAAAATACATATAACATTGGTCAACAAATTTTTACAAGTCATATCTCTGAAATAAAATTAGTTATTTCCTATCAATTGGTATGTGCTCAACATGAATATGACAGTCAAATTCAAATTTTGGCTCTAGTCTTTTTGTAATCTGCAATCAATTGATGTTTACATCATGAAATGTACGCCAATCACTGGTCAACAAATTTTTATAAAAGTTGTGTTACTGAAATAAAATCAGTCATCTCCAATCAATTTGTATGTGCTCAACATGAATATGACAGTCAAATTCTAATTTTGCCTCCAGTTTTTTTTTGTAATCTGCAATAAATTGATGTTTACATCATGAAATGCATGCCAATAGTAATAGGACTATGGTTAAACCTGTAAAAAAATCAAGTCATAGACTACTTCTTAGATTTCTTCCCTTGTCTCTTATACAGCTGTTCAGGAGCATCTCTGGGGAGTGTCCAGCAATAGTCAGCCAGCATTGTAGTGGAACATTTTCTCTAGTATCTTTGTTCCATTGATGCGATATCTTGATGAAAACGTTAGCCATGTTCATCACTAACCATACCACAGTTTTCAGGGAAGAAATCCAGATGGGAATGAAGGAAGCGGATCTGTAGAGACATAGTGCAGCCAAGTTTCTGACACTAGTCTTCTACTAGTTCCTTGTAGTTTTCTGCCCTAATATACCCAAAAAAGTTGTAGACACTAGGCGAAAAGCATTCCATGCTTGTTTCGCATCACCCTGCAGCAAGTTGTTGAACTGGTCATCTCAATGCAGGCGGAATGTTTGGGTAGACTATTCTCGACTTCTTTAACTAGGTTATTCCACCAGAAAGAGGAGGAACCAGCAGAATAACAGTCTTTATGTAGTTGCTTGACTCTCTCCACACCATGGGGACTGCAAACGGCATTGATGGTCTTTTGCCATTTAACCACTGTGAAAGCTGTGTTGTCCATGTAACACAGCATATATGTGGGGTCCAAGGCTTGTCTTGGTCACCAACCTTGCATCCGAAGGAAAGATGATAAACTTTTTCACTTGAGAAGTGATACTTTTCTTCTGGTTGGCAAATGTCACTTCCCCACAAATAGAGCAGAAAATGTCCACGCTATTAACGCACTTGTGAGGCATTACTGTTCTGTACTGTGCCTAAATGGATAAAATCATAACAGTTCTATGGAACAGTAGCTTCAACTGTCTCTCACAAAGTCTGAAATATTTTCAATGCTCAACCTTTCTGACAGGACTTTCTATAGTGCACTGCTGATGTCAGCTTACTGCAGCAGCCGCCTGGCAGTAGTATGGCATTGCATCAGAAAATGATGCCATCAACTATGGATGATGTGTGTACGAGGGTATTATGCAATGCGATGCAATATTCCATCATTCTAGGCTGATTTAGGATGTTGTTGCAGTCCTACTGGATAAATGTACACGGTGAAACACATAAAATGCATTACATGAAATATCTTCAAAACGAGAGCTAATAAAAAATTTTCAGGGTTATATTCATGTTCAGCACACCAAGATACTACGGATTAGGGCCTTTTAAGTCCATAATGATCTGGTTTTTTTTTTAAAGATTATTTATTCATGCATACAAGCTGGGGTATAGGCCAGAGGCGTGGGGCAGTGAGAGGGTTTACCAGAGACAGAGCGGGGAGCAGGACAGGCAGATCGAAGGAAATACAACGCTGAGGGGAGCAGCGAGCGAGGCAGGAGAGGTCTGCAGCATCATGTGGGAATCTCCCCGACTGGGCTTCGAACTTGCGTCTCCGCTGCCGACAGCTCCTCAGAGCAGCGCTTAACCGCTGCGCCACAGGGGAGGCCCTGATCTCACTGTTGACCAGTGTAATTTATGAGACTATCAAATATAGACTATATATTTAATTCTTTTACAACTAATTAAAATATGGCAAATGTTGTATATCTCAGCTCCAATAAAATCATAATCCTTTTACTGATGAGTTGTCCAGAATTTTAATTTTTAAATGAATAGTTACACTATTTCTTAATAATTCCAGTTCTATATTCCTTAACAACTCAAAATTTTTTCCTTTTAAAAAAATGAACACTTATTTTAAAAATAATTTTCATTTTCCCCATGGTGTTCTGGAACTTCTGCATTCTGGAATGATATTTTAGTATTCAGAATGGTCTAATATGAATATCAATCTAATTAACAAATTTGTAAAATAGTTTGATCTTTATTTCTGATTATTTACAGTACTGATTTTCATACTGTTTCATTATCACAACATATTTCAAAGCTGTAATCCCACTGATTCCTGAGGTTTCACTTGAGATTAGTCAAGTGATCTGGGGCTAGATCAGTGCACTTTAAATGCCATCTGACTCCGTTTGCCTATTATTATTATCTTCTCTTACACCTTTCATCTTCCTACCACGTCTCCTAACATTTAATACCACTGAGTAGTTCTGAATGGTGTCTTCATGATTCAACTAAAGACTGGAGCAGAAATACTTAAAACAGTTAAGAAATTCATTTCAGTCTTTAGTCAATCCATTTAATGAAAATGAAGCTAATAGAGGAAAAGTTTTTTGTCTACTTCTAATTCTGTTTTCTTAGAAACACATGCTGTAATTTAAATTCAAGGCTGTTTTCTAAAGTATTCCAAGGAAAATTAATTCCAAGATATGCTTCAGTGGCAGGTAACTTGATCAAAGTGAGTCAGTGAGAAGCTACATATTCTATCTGTTTTGAAAAGTCACAAGGCACATAAATAAAACAAAGGACTTTATGAAATCTTATAACTAAAATAAAACATATTAAAGCTGTTTAATCCTCACTTTATATTTGACTGTGAAAACCATTTTTGTGCATCCAAAGAGTTACTGTTAAGAGTACACTTTGGAAAATGCTACATAAGTGAAAAAAGTTTCCATTTTTGGATGCCTGAGACTGGTAACATACTTAGATGAAAATAGTTAAATTGTCACAGGGAGAAGCCCTTAGTAAATACTGCTTCTGATTATTTTTGGCCTTGTTCTTGTCACTTTGTTAATTCACTTTCAAAATGTACTTTTTTCTATCCTTTTGAAAACAGTGATAGCTGGAAATAGATCTTGGATTGGCAGAAGATCCAATGTCACATCAATACATTTCATAGTGCAATGACCTTACAAAGCAATGAATCATAGATTAAAGTTTATGCTTCAAAGAACTACAGAGGATACTGTACAAATAAAAACTTAATTTAGCTTTCTTTTTTGACATGACTTATATAATGCATATTTGGAACTGAGAAGGAAAAATTATTGCTTCTTTCCCTCTCTTCCGTTTTTTTAAAAAGCAATCATATTGATCCACTTTCTACAGTAGCAGGAAACAAATGCAGTATCATTTCTGAACATATCTCAAGTCACTGCTCCAATTAATTCTTGACAGATCTGAGCAAGTACACTGGAAGGATGAGAAAAAATTATTAATTTTAGTTCTAAGGGTGTAGTTAGGAAATCTAAAGGGAAAACTAGTAGAGCAAGTTTTAAAAATTATTAGCATTCATCAGAATCAGGAAAGTGGATTGATACAAAATTTAATACAGATATTAAAAGTAATAATTTTAATAAATACCAAAAATACCCAGCAAGAAAATGTAATAGAAATAAATATGGTCCTTACAATAGTAGTACAAGTCATAAAATATGCAGGAATAAAATGAACAAGTTATATCCAGAAGATATATGTGAAAATTACAAAGTGTACTGAAGTACATGAGAAGGCCTGAACAATGGAGAGACATACAATGAATCTGAATAGGAAGAATCAATATTACAAGGATGCCAATTCTCTCCAAATTAGTCTAAACTTAGCAGTTTACCAAAACATGAGATATACATCTAAAGAAATTTAAAGATAAATAATTCACTTTACTTACTCACAAGGTAAGACTATTTTGACTTATGGTCTTTCAATTCTGAAAATATAAATACTAGTAGAGGGTATTCTAGCATTTACAATTATCCTATATTTTAATGGGAATGAGTGAGTCAACTATTTCCTGAGAAAAGCAAATGGTGAAAGAATCTGAAAATACTAATGAGGGATCAATGAGAGGAAGGAGGGGAGCCCATTCAGAGAGAACAGAAAATGAAAGAGGCACTGGCTTCACCATTTTCAATAAAATTTGTTCAAAGCATTAATAGTTTTCTCTTCCCCTCTTATCCTAATTGCCCTTATTTTGATAGCTTCTTTGCATTTCCTCATGTACAAAACGACAAATAAGGAGCCATAATCTCTAACTTCAAAGAGCAAGTACACAAATTAAAATAGCATTAATAAATTAGAACATATGGGCCTCCCTGGTGGTGCAACAGGTTAAGTCGCAGCACTATGAAGTTATCCAGAACCACTGCAGCATGAGTTCAATCGCTGGCCAGGGAGCTGACACACATGGCGTAGCAGACCTCTCCTGCCTCACCTGCTGCTCCCCTCAGCAGTGTATTACAGGGGATCCACCTGTTCTGTGCCCCACTCTGTCTGTGGTGAGTCTTCTCACTCCCCCCACACCTCTACCTACACCCCAGCTGTATGCAATAAATAAATAAAACTTTTAAAAAAATTAGAACATAGTGCTCCAGTAAATGCTCATTTTTTCTGCTGGGTCTTTTGTCTCTGTTTCATTGGGCTGAGGAAAAAATAGTATTTTTCCCCAATCAAATATGATAGTAAATAAACAGATATAAAGAGGATGAGTTAATTAACCCTGAATTGTTCTAGCTATATGTGCTTTCAAGCCCAGAATCAACTCGCCATTTAAATTTACCCCCACAAAAACATTTCAGCAACCTATTACACTGGTCAACAAATTTTTACAAAAGTCATGTTACTGAAACAAAATCAATCATTTCCTATCAGTGCTCAACATGAATATGACAATCAAATTCTAATTTTGGCTCTAATTTTTTTTGTAATCTGCAATAAATGGATATTTACATCACGAAATGCATGCCAATAGTAATAGGCCTACGGTTAATAACTGTAAAAAATCAACTCATAGGCTACTTCTCAGATTTCTTCGCTTGTCTCTTGTACAGCTGTTCAGGAAGAGAAGAGATGGAAGACGGTTTCCATTGTGCAAGA
>PVIJ01004411.1:71231-118346 GCA_004024925.1 Scalopus aquaticus | reverse complement strand
GGGGAGGATAAGGGCACAAAATGGAAGAGAGGTGAATACAGGGGACCATGGAGATGGATCACGGGTGAATTGGTGGTGGGCTGCCCAAGGGGAATACAAAATGTAAAAGACACAAATAACAATAAAAAAAATGGAAAAAAAAAAAAGAGTTGTTCTGGACCCCAACACTTATTGTTAAAGATGCAAAATGGCATCCTCCGGATCTGATTAATTTGGTTCACGCCAAATTAAGATAGAAATATTTCATAGAGCATTCCATTATTCCCATTTCTCTTTAAAAATGAGAAGATGGATCAACTCTTGAGCACAGAGGCTATATAGTTTGCTTTTGCTATTCTCCCTTGATGGGAGAGTAACCTCTTCAGCCTGTCACCACTTCCCATCATACCTGAATCAATTTTTTTTTTGTCTTGAGCCCATAAGTACTTAGGCTTACATAATGCCTAAACACTGTAAATTTGACTTACGGTGTCGATGACACAAACTGGTTCCAATTTACCTCTCCACCTTATACTTTCTCACCCCACACCAAATAGCTATCTATACAAACTACACATTGAGTATATAAATATTTAAGTGTATATATATAATCTCAGAAAAGTGGGTAAGTTAGTTTCATTCATTTGGCAAATATACATTGAATACTGTGTTATATGCCAGGCACTGTTCTGGGCATGGAGGATATAGAAGAAATTTTTTAAAAGAAAAGAAAGAAAAGAATAAATACCTTCTTTCATGAAACTGATCCTTTGGTAAAAGGGCAGAAATAGACAAATATGTCAGATGGTGGCGAGAGCTCTGAAGAAAAATGAAGCAGGCTGAGGATGAAGAGTGATGGTGGTGAGAAGGGAGGTGCCATTCCTACAGGGCAGTCAGGGAAGGCCTGTCTGAGAAGATTAAGTGGGCCAGAGATGTAAAGTATGTGGGAAGGCAGCTTAAGAGTTGGCTGGAGAGGAGCAGGCAGGAGGTCGAATATATCCGGATAGCTGAGAGATGCAAGATTGTTGTTGCTGGAGGAAGTAAGCAGATGGCAAAGAGGTGAGAAATGAGACCAGAGATGAGCGAATCAGATTGGGGAGCTTTATAGGCATGATGAGGACTTCTGTTTTACTCAAAATGAAGTAAGGCAGCATTAGGGGATTTTGAACAGAGCTATGACATGACTTCTTTGCAAAATCGCTGTAGCTAGTGTGCACAAAAACAGCTATACAGTGGCAGGGAAGCCAGTCAGGGAGCTGCTAGGTAGCTGATTATATTATTAAAATATATTTGGTGTTAATATATAGTCTTAAAATCAAATGTTTCAACAGCCTTGATTTAAGACACAGTGACAATCATTCCACAATAGTAATTAATTATAAAAACTGATAAAAAAAACTATCATGAATTGACATTCACTATCATAGAATTCACAAAAACCTCAATCCATCAGAAAAAGTTTTACCTTTGAAACAGTCAATTTACTTTTCCTAAAGATGAAAATGATATCATTTCTGAGATTTGCTTCAGTTTGGGGTGGGGGTAAGGAGGAAGGTGACAACTGAGACAAGATTAGCTATGAGGGGAAAGTTGTTGAAGTTGGGAGATGATGATTTGGGAGGCTCATTTTAGTTTTTATTTGGTATAGTCTGAAATTTTCCACAATTTTTTTTTAAATCAGCATTTAAAATATTACTGATGTTACATTTTTAAGATGGGATTATTTCAAAATCATATGATTTAAATGCCTACTTCACTAGTTCCATAATTATTCCTGTATGTAAAATTAAAGGTATATTTGAATTATTTGGGAAGCACATACTAATAGCACATACTCCCCCACCCCCATGATGGACTACTTGCTATATTAGGAGAAGTTACCAAAACTAGAAGATCTAGAAAATTTGGATATCTGACAGCAATTCTCTCATCTATTTTTCAGACATTATAATTTTAATCCTTATTATAGTAGCTTTTAAGAGGACTAAATACTTATTCCCATTAAGGCCTGTTACATACAACATCCCAAATGTACTTAATAAATTGCACCTTCCTTGAAGAGAAAAGGTGATGGATTGAAAAATGTTTAGCTCAACCATGTATAATTGATAGGTTCCCTAGTGCAAATAAGTGTCTAATAAATAATTAAATTTAATCTCATTATAAGAGTTTTCATAATGGGATAATTTAATTAAATGAAAGCCAAAAGGGTTTCTAAGAGTTGAAAGATGCTAATGTTGCTATATTTGGCTAATGGTCTGGGGATACTATAGTGAAGAAAGTAATTCACAAGGGTGCATGCATTATTTAATGAATCCCTCTGAGATGGAAGAAAGGACAGATCAATGATAAGTTGTCATTTTATCATTGCTTACAAAGCACATTTAAACAACTCAGGGTAAGTTAAAGGTAAAAAATGTAAAAAAATGAACAATTCTTTTAAAAGACAAAGTACATTCACAACATCACATTGAAAATTTTTATCAAAATACACATTTTCTACACACTATAATTTCTACCTCTTATCTATTACTAAAATGAAAATAAATAAAATCTCATAACCTGCTGTACAGTCAGGTCAGAATTGGCTCTAAGTGAAAGTAATAATGGATATAGCATGTATATCTGATACTAAAAAATTGATAGCTGAGTCATGAGGGACCCATTAACAAGCTTTTTGAGTGAAGAGAGTTTTGTACTTCAAGTCTCCAGAAGCACTTAGCCAGACTAGAATAGTAAAATTGTAGTTTAAGTAGTTATCTCAGTTACAGGTGATCAGTTATGAATTAATATGAATGGTGAAAGGCACCATTCGCCTATCAGATATTATTTTTAAAAACATCACTTTGTGAGAGGTAAAAGGTGCAAACACCACAAAAATTGAGTCAGATGGTCCAGGCATTTTTTTTTTTCTACCAGGAACGTGTAAAATAACAAGGTGTAGACCGGGCATATTGTTGATTTATAAAAAGCTATACAGAACTTCAAATAGTGACAATGTCCAAATTTGCCTTTGAAACAGCACAGAAGTAGCCCATCAGCCTCTTAGGACTGTGCTTATACCGGGGACAAATGGTCCATCCCCTGAAACCTGAGTCTCCAAGTCTTGGAAAAGAGGCACCTTGTTTACAGGGAAACTCCTTGTTTTCATCAGGGATAAGGAGATGGATGAGCAGAGAATCGCCACTTCAGTCCCCAGAGGTGATCAATCAATTCCTTTAATGTTGGTGCTGTTGCAATGAATCCCATTGAAACTCTGATGAATCTTTCTATTAGAAAGGAATTTATCATAGAATTGTGGTGATGAACAGACACTAGACATCTCCTAGTCCCACTATTTCATTTTACAGTGAGGAAACTGAAGGTCAAGAAAGGTGACTTGCTCAAGGCCATCCAAATGTTTAATGGTAGAACTTAATTGAAGACCCAGTTTTTCTGCTTGCCATTCTAAAGGTTTCTATTTACAATGCCAACTTGCTAAAAGGCATGTTCTAATGATGGTGGACTAATAATGTTTCTTAAAACTTATATTCATCATTATAAGCTTGAGTGTGTGTGTGGTGGAGAGGGACAATTTGTCATGGGAAAGTCTTAAAAGGTTAAGGAAATAAATGACGCAGCCCTTTGAACAGCTGTTTGATGGTGGCAGCGGTCAACCGTAGGTTACACAAATACAGTGAATTGGTTTTATCCAACTCCTCTCTCGGCCTTCTCTAAACTTCCTCCCTTGTCTCTAACCTTCAATTAAGACATATGGGATGTCAAAAAGGTACCTGAAACTGAACTAATGTACTCTCAACAGCTGCTGCAGTTGCACCTGCAAAATGAACAATGGATAGTGTTGTCCATTAGTATATGTGTGTGCAAAGGGTGGAGGGGGTAGCACTGACTTGGGGCAAAGGGTACCCTAAGATTTGAAAAGCACTGGAAGCAGTATTCTAGGTACATTGGTTAGGGTTAAGACAAAGTGATTACCTATAAGTGTTAATTTTTAAAGGAGATAATTTTACCTATATTGATCAGGTGTATTTTATCTGAATGTCTGGTTTCATTTAATGTAAAGAAGAAAATTCTGTTCTTATTCTCTTTTGCAGAGACATCAGTGACATCTGATAAGCTTTTCTAGGGAAATGCAGAAAATACATAATCTATTCCCCTTCTGGCGATACTAAGGGTTTTATTCTTTAAGGTTGTCACTCCAAAAACTATTACGTTTATTACAGGTTGTTGGTAATGGGATGTGGTTATCCAGGAGGCAGAATATTTGCTTTAGTTGTTTCTCAGGCATAGAAATTACAATGCCCCAAGCAGACTCAGTTCTAATCTTCTCATAAACAGGGTTTTGTCTCTGACATTGGTTTTCAACGCATCCTCAGGAAATAGAACTTATATACAACTTTCTTTCTTAGGAATAATCTTACACAAGTATGATTAGTCTTTTTTAATACAAGAAGATTCTACATTCAACGACCTGTGGAAACCCATCCCAGATCACAAAAAAGAAAGAAAAGGAAGGAAAGGAGAGAGGGAGGGAAGGAGAGAGGGAGGGGAGGAAGAGGGAAAATCAAAATCTAAATACTGTTTTTTAAAAATTTTTTTAAATTTTTAAAAAAATAAGTATACATTTTTTTTTCCTTTCAGTATAAGATACTAAAAGTTACTGTTATTCAGATGCAAGTTTTCCTATTGTTCTGGTGGGAAGGGGGATGACTTTGTTACCAATCCAAAATTAGAATTCTTACAGGACAAAACTCGGTTGACAAAAATATTCTTGAAGACTAGATTAAAATAGTGATAACAGGAAATTGTATTATATTAAACATTTGAAATAATTACTTCCAACATAAATATAGGATGAATGGGTCAGTTTGTTGTCCTCAGTTATAAGAAAGTGGCTTTCATGATTGTTCTTGCACTGTTTTTTTTTCTTTTATTTGCCGATTCATCCCATCCTACTAGAATATATTTGATTTGATATTTCAGATTTGAAAGACAAATTCAAAATGAAATTGAACTTACTTCTTTAGGATATTCCAATAATAATAATACTTTTGAACGAATGCTAACATTTTGTTGTCTTTATTGTTTGGTTATCCTATTTTCTTCATGTTCCAGATTTTATCTATGCATATATAGTGACCCATAACAGATAAGGTAAGGAAAGGAACAAATGCCTCATTTTGCAGCTTCATTTAATGTGTCTCAAATATGTTGTACTATTTGAAAATATCTAAAGAAATAATTTTGACTCATCCCTTATACACTCATATCCTTTTTCATAAAACAGAAAACAGCTAACAATAATAGTAGCCTGATTCAAAGGTGTACATTCCTAAATATCTTCATAGTATATAAGTTTTCCAGAAAGTGAAAAGCAAAACCTGAAAACAATTGAGCAGATATAGGTCTCAGATAGCAAGTTAAAATTGCTTTCTAGCTAGGTGAGCTATTTTGACTTTACTCCCCAATATTTTGCTAATGCGTCTATTTCTTTTGTAACCTTAGGCTGACATTAAAAAGCAGGCTCATTTATTCAGGAAAATTCCTTCTTACAGGAGTTTCAAATTCCTGCTATCAAATACAAAACAAAAAGTTTTATGAATAAACCTAGAACACACCCACCACCTGCGAAAGATGCTTCTTTGAATACCACTAAACTCAGACCTACGGATTTTTCAGTAAGAATGTCACCAACAAAATATACTTCTTGGGAATGCATAAGCAAACAGATCTCCAACAAACATAGAGTCAGAGCCATAGTCTTTAGTTAATATAGTCATTCCTACAATACAATAGTCTTCGTAAATCTAAATTCAATGATTCAGATAATAATGATAATTTATAAAGTAAATTTAAAGATAGGTATCATTGTTGGTTCTAAAGTTAAAATTCTAATATTGCATTTGAAATGTTCTAATATGCTCTAAGAATAATCTTGGGTTTTTGCATCCATGTATCACATATGATGTAACATATATCACATATGATGTAATATGTAAAGATATGTTTCCCCAAATTGAAGGATCACCTTAAATGTAAAGCCTATTCAAGTAACAACTTATTGGAGACAGAGTTATTCTAACTGGGAAAGTTAATCTCAGTAAGATGGCAGAATTGGTGAATGGCATCTTACATGCTCAGCTAGAGAAAAAAGGTTGCAGTCTACATATTTTTTTTCTCTGCTCTACATAATCAATGTTAGTACCCCCTTGAAATTTCTGCCTGCTAAATGCTTTTATATATATAAATCCTTCTATAACTTTCTGGGTGTCCGTCTTAACCCTGGCCTGAAGGATGGTTTCCTATGGCATGAGTTTTCAATAGGAACCATCACCAAACTGTATTGAAAGAAAAGCCAATAGAACTTCAGAGAACAAAAATCAGCTTCTGAGACATTTTCTGTATTGTTTCTAGGAAAATGTACACTTGAAAAAAATATCTGAAAGAGGGAGTTGAGAAAGCAAACAATAAACTTTTGAAACTAAAAATAGCATTTTGAAAAGTAAAACAGGCTATAGAATGCTACAAATCTAAAATATATATCATCCTTATTTTTCAATAAGCCAGTGAAATTTTTGCATTATTTTCAATTATTACACATTCATTAAAATATGATTAAACATCCCTCCAACAACACAAAATAATGGGAAAAGAATCTTTGGTGTACAACTGATTCTGGGAAACACCCCTCATCTAAGTAATTTAATAGCCACATGTATCTAATCACTTTGCAGACTTGGATATTCTTAGTTCCTATAAGGATATCTTCATTAAAAAGAAATTCTCTACTACATCCTTCATATACTTGCTGTGCTTGTGAGCGTGAGTGCGTGCATGCGTGCATGCGTGTATATAGGTGAACATGCTTGTGGGCTTTGGTATTACTGGAGTCATGTCAGTATTCTAACTATAAACAGGCATGCTTGTTGGAATAGGCTGCAAGAAAGACAATATTCCAGGGAATCAGTAAACAGGTCAACACTGGAATGAGGCAATGCCAATCATGGGCAGAGAATTCAAAAGTCAAGTTCTGAGACAAACATAATCAAGCTGGATTTCCAAAGGTGTGGGAGAGCAGAAAAGGTGAAAAGATTTTGATTAAAGTTACATAAACTTCAAGAGGCTGTATGTGACAAGATGCATATTCATATTTATTTTTCTGGGATACCTAAATTAGGGGAATGAGACTGAGAAAAGAAATATGATATCTATTCTGGTGGATATTTTATGTTGAATAAGAGTATGAATTTATGAGATAATCAAATACTTCAATATGACTTAAACTGTTGTAAACAATTTTATTATTGAATCAGAATGCAAAATAGCTCTTAATAATGTGATTTTGAAGTTTTTAAGAGAAATTTGAATAGTAACCTGTTCATTCTCACATAGAGACATTAACAAGAGAAGTAGAATTACCATGTGAAACACCTTCAAATTGTAAGAGCAAAACAAGGACAGAATTGGGTGGCAGAACAGGAGAGATATTAATATAGTATTTGATGTACAACATCTATGCCAAAGAATCTTGCCAAGTATTGCTGCAGTTGGGATGAAAGAAGGAGTCTGGAGTTTGGGGGCAAGGTGCACAGGAACAATCAACAAGGAATAATATTCCCTTGCTTCCTCATTTTCCCAACATCCTAATCAGGTTAAACAAAGTAGGTCTCCAATATAGAATTCTGCTTTATTCATAAAAAAATCAAAACTTTCATAAAGTAAAAGGTAAATAATTTGCTATATTTTTGTTTCATAATTACAAATACGGATTCCAAAATCTAACCTCCTTTAATACACTAACAGTTGGACAGACTATTAATTATACTGGTCAGCAGTGAGATCGTAACTGACTTAAAAAGGCCCCAATCGGTAGTATCTTGGTGTGTTGAACATGAATATAACCCTGAAAATTTTTTATTAGCTCTTGCTTTGAAGATATTTCATATAATTCATTTTATATGTTTCACTGTGTAAATTTATCCAGTAGGACTGCAACAACATTCTAAATCAGCCTAGAATGATGTAATATTGCACTGCATTGCATAATAGCATCATGTGCACATCATCCAGAGTTGATTGCATCAATTTCTGATGCAAACTGCCAGGCGGCTGCTGAAGTAAGCTGACATCAGCAGTGCACTAAAGAAAGCCCTGCTGGAAAGGTTGAGCATTGAAAATATTTCAGACTTTGTGCGAGAGAGTTGAAGCTACTGTTCTATAGAACTGTTCTTATTTTATCCATTTAGGCACAATGCCTCAAAAGTGCGTTCATAGTGTGGACAATTTCTGCTATTTGTGCGGAAGTGACATTTGCCAACCAGAAGAAAAGTATCACTTCTCAAGTGAAGAAGGCTCATCATCTTTACTTCAGATTCAAGGTTGGCGACCAAGACAAGTCTTGGGCCCCACATATATGCTGTAGTGCATGTATATGCTACAGCTTTCACAGTGGTTCAATGGCAAAAGACCATCAATGCCGTTTGCAGTCCCCATGGTGTGGAGAGAGCCAAGTAACCACATAAAAGATTGTTACTTCTGCTTGGTTCATCCTCTTTATAGCAGAATAACAAAGCAAAAGAAGTCAAGAATAGTCTATCCAAACATTCCATCTGCATTGAGACCAATTCCACATGGAGAGGGACTTCCTATTCCAGAACCGCCAGCAGAATATTCTCTTGATTCATCTGATGAGGACAAGGGTGAGCCTACCTGTACTTCTCCTGTTTCATCAGCATGCAGGGATCCAGATTTTCACTGTGGGGCATCATGAACCCCACACAGACTAACACAGGAAGAACTAAATGACCTGGTTCATGATTTGGACTTATCCAAGAACAAGGCAGAATTGCTAGGATCAAGACTCCAACAATGAAATCTTCTAGAAGATGTCACAATTACGTTCCAGGGAAAGCACCACCAGCAGTTGGAGCCTTTCTTCAGAAAGGAAAGTACTCTGGTATTCTGTTCCAATATTGAGGGCCTCATGAATGCCTTAGAAATCACTCATGACCCACAAGAATGGAGACTATTTCTACACTCTTCGAAACTGAGTCTTAAGGCTGTGCTTTTGCACAATGGAAACCGTCTTCCATCTATTCTATTTCTGAACAGCTGTACAAGAGACAAGTGAAGAAATCTAAGAAGTAGTCTATGACTTGATTTTTTACAGGTATTAACCGTAGGCTTATTACTATTGGCATGCATATTGTGATGTAAACATCAATTTATTGCAGATTACAAAAAATAAACTAGAGCCAAAATTAGAATTTGACTGTCACATTCATGTTGAGCACATACAAATTGATGGGAAATCACTAATTTTATTTCAGTAACATGACTTTTGTAAAAATTTGTTGACCAGTGGTGTTTAGATTTTTTTCTAAAGTAGTTGTTTTAAGAAAATGATTTTCTATGTATAGCTAACATTTTTTACCTACTTAATAAAACACAAAATATTTTAATTAACCCTGAAGTTTCTTACAAAAGGGGAAAAAAAACCAGGAAGACTCAGAATGCAAAATGTGAAGCTGTGACCTACAATTTGCATGAAATAGGTTATATGGCAGTATAAGTAATGATTAAAACTTGAGAGATATGTGATTTCTAACAGTGTTGAGCTAGTCTTTGAAGCACTCTTTTTCTTTCCTTCTTTGGTATGACTGATATAAACACAGAAGTGGTTTTGTAGCTACGATTTTTGTCCTTTCAAAACATTCCATATTTTTGTTTTTTTCCATCTCTTGATGGATATTGAAGTTGTCCTGATGTAGCTCAGATGGGAGTTTCCAGGAGGCAAGTCCTACCACAGCTAGTGGATGTTTTCCTCTCTATATTGTTTGCTTAGATTATTATATAGTATCCCCTGCTGTTTGATGACCTGGTTGTAGCTTTTCTTTATGGGTTTTATTTTTAAATGATAAAGATTAAAAACAAGAGAGAATAAATTTCTCAGGCATCAAACTAAAATATACACAGAAATCAAGAGATGTGGAACACGTAAGAAGATACAGATTATTCTGAATTGTCTGTATTTCTTTTTTTTTTAAATATATTTTTATTGTTATTTATGTCTGTTACATTTTGTGTTCCCCTTGGGTAACCCACCACCAACTCACCCATGATCCATCTCCGTGGTCCCTTGTGTTCTTTTCTACTCCATTTTGTGCCCTTATCCTCCCCTTCCCCGCCCCGGACCTGCTGAGTGTCTCTCTCCTATTTGGTTTCCTTATAGTCCTGTTATAAGTGAAACCATTTGATATTTTTCTCTTTCTTTCTGGCTTATTTTACTGAGTATGATCCCCTCTAATTCCATCCATGTTGCTGCAAATTGCATGTGTTTATCTTCTTTCCATGCTGAATAGTATTCCATTGTGTATATGTACCACATCTTCTTGATCCAATCATCTATTTTTGGACATCTGGGTTGCTTCCATACATTTGCTATTGTGAACAGTGCCGCAATGAACATACGGGTGCATGTATCCTTTTGGATTAGTGTTTTTGTGTCCTTTGGGTAGATTCCCAAAAGTGGTATTGCTGGGTCATGTGAAAGCTCCATGTTTAGCAGTTTGAGGAATCACCATACAGTTTTCCATAGTGGTTGGACCAGTTTGCATTCCCACCAGCAGTGTAGAAGAGTTCCTTTTCCTCCACACCCTTTCCAGCATTTGTTGTTGCCTGTATTTTAATGTGTGCCATCCTCACAGGTGTGAGGTGGTATCTCATAGTGGTTTTGATTTGCATTTCCTTGATTATAAGTGATGTTGAGCATTTTTTCATGTACCTGTTGGCCATTTGCTTTGGAGAAATGTCTTTTTAGCTCTTCTGCCCATTTTTTGACTGGATTGTTGGCTTTGTTTTTGTTGAGTTGTGTGAGCTCCTTGTAGATTTTTGTTATTAGTCCTTTATCAGTGGTATTGTGTGCAAAGATCTTCTCCCAGTTAGTAGGGTGTCTGTTAGTTTTGTTTAATGTCTCTTTTGCTGTACAGAAGCTTTTTTTTTTTTAAGATTTATTTATTTATTTTTATTTATATATACAGGCTGGGGTACAGGCCAGAGGCACGGGGCGGCGAGAGAGTTCACCAGAGACAGAGCGGATAGCAGAACAGGCAGAGCAGAAATACACTGCTGAGGGGAGCAGCGGGTGAGGCAGGAGAGGTCTGCCACGCCATGTGGGATTCTCCCTGGCTGGGCAGGCGTCGAACTCACGTCGCCGCTGCCGACAGCTCCACAGCGCAGCGCTTAACCGCTGCGCCACCGGGGAGGCCCTGTACAGAAGCTTTTTATTGAATTGTCTGTATTTCTATCATTGCCACACTGAAGTTTAATGAATAAATCTTATGCTCTTTTTAACTCATTGTCAACTAGGATTGTGTCTCATTTTTCACCTTATATGATTCTATAGTAAGGTCATTGATTTAAAAATTAATACTATGTCAATACACTAAATGTTTTAACCACATCTCCTTCCCATTTTTTTTGGTCTCTATTTTTATTTAAATTCAACCATTGTAGACCCTGGCATATATATGGTTAAATAGAGAGCCAGGTGCAGTTCAAAATATATGCTGAAAAAGGAAAAGAGAAACAAGAAAACACAGAATATCTCATACCTTTTAGAGCTAGAGTAGTAACTTATACCTTTAAGAAAGTTTTTTTTTAGAAGTGGAGGGATACTGGGAAAGTGTAGGTAAGCTTTTTTTTGGCAGGGAGTGGAGGGCTGGTGTTAATACAATATATTAAGTATAACATCAATTGCTGCTCTAAAACATCAAAACTAATCTATGTTATTTGTGGCAATGATGCCGTTAAAAAAATTAATGAAATGCAAGGATAAGATTTATGCAATAGTTATAAAACTAAAACAATCTCATGAATTTAAAATGTATAGAACTTCCTTTGTACAGAAAAACTAGTAATGCAAAATAGATGAATAAAATCAATCTTGAAGGCTTAAACTTCCAAATGCTCAATTTTATCTAAATGCAGACAGAACTAGGGAAATACTTTGTAGAGAACAACGTGAAATATACAAACTTTCCTAGAACAAGATCCTGCTGTAGCCAACTCTACCCCACTGGCTCGGCTAGTTACCTCAATCGGAATAAGAAACGCTGTTAAATTTAACAAAGAACATCTGTTTTTCATTTGAGGTGCATTCAAGTGTTCATTAAAGTGTCCTAACTGCTCTTTTCTTTTTCTGTTTCACAATGGCTTTCCTTTCTAATACGATTGCAAGTTCAGCATGTGACTTAACAAAACCTCAAGTCATTGTGGCATTTCCTTTGAAAAATGCCAGGAGAAACAAGGGAGAAAGCTGAAATCTCTAAGTTTAATAACATTTTACTACCATTCACCTTTTCCATACTTCCTAGGGGTGTTTATTTTCTACAATTATTCAACTAGGCTTCACTGAACCTGAATACCTCAGAGGCACTCATTCCTGCCTACAGGGAGGCCCAGGAAAACTGAGCTTGAAAGTGAGTTATTGGTATTACCCCTTTGATGGAAGTATTTGGTCCCCTTCTATAGAAGGAGAAAATGTTCAGGAAAGTTTATAGGCAGTTCCACAGATTGCTTGGTTAATGCCAAATTCATTTGTACATGTAATTTACCTGAGGACTAAAGTCATTCTTTATCAAATATTTCCTGTGTTTTCCTGAAAGTATTAGCCTATTGAAATTAATAAATAAACTTGGATACTTATTTTCATAAAGAAACAGAAAATATTTTGCAGTTATAAGCAGCACCATCAGATTTTCATCAGTAAATTTCATCTAAATATAATCTAAACCACTTTTATTTTAGTAATTATATTTAGTAAATGTATACTTCAAGCAATGGTGCTAAGTCCATCACTAAAATAAAAATCTTTGTCTTTTAGAAAATTTAGATCACATTATATAATATATATTATAGATGTGTATATATGTATGCACACACATACTCCAAACACATACATAGTACATAGGTAAATGCCTGGTAATAGGAGCAATGCAGAATTATGTTTGGAAAAATAGCAAAGAAGTCCTTAATTCCAGTATGAAATAGATACTGTCAAAGATCACTTAATGTAATAATTTGTTCAAAATACTAGGGATAGAAAAACAAAACCTGACTCATAATAGGCGTGCATTAAACAGAGGGCCCTCAAACTTTACAATGACTAGAGATGTAGGTGATAAGCCAAAAATCTTCCTAATTCACAAAAGAGGAACTTGTATTCCTGATATTATTTCTCATTCTCTGCCCAATTTGACCTTTTGGGATAATTTTTTTCCAGCTCTACTGAGATAAAATTAACATACATAAGTTTAAGGTGTTCAAGGTAATGCTTTGATGCATGTATTACAAGTGGGATAGCACTTTGCATAGAAAGGCTGGTTATTATATGTGAACCAGTGTTACTATATTTAGTCATATTGATAAAAATCATGGACTATAAATATGGCAATTATTAATACTTGCCAAATGAAGATTTTTTGATCATTTGGGTAAAATTCACACTGCAGTTTAACTGTGGCTTCATCAATATGACCAAGTGCTCTATGGAAATTAATATGAAAATAGGATCTAGGAATAAACATATATAATACAAATTCTTATATATTATATAAGTAACTATAAAATGCAAATAAATTAGTGCTAGTAAAAATAACTTACAAATATACATCAAGCAACGTAGTGTTATATGTCCTGAGACATTGTATAAATTTGAAAGAAATATATTTTATTTAAAAGTGTACTAGTCCTATAGTGAAAACTTCAGTTCACACGCTTTATTTCCTTTGAGAGTTTCAATAATAAGTAGTCTTTATCAACAACTTAGATGCCAGCAACTCTGCTAAATCCTTTACATGAATTTTCTCATTTGATCTTTCCCATAACCATAAGGGAGATATCATTAAGATAAGAAATCATTTTTATTCTATTGTGACAGCTACAGAAGAGTAATATTCAGAGAGGTAAATACAATAAAATAGTCAGTGGTAGGGCTGGAAGTCTGAATTTTAACCTGTTAACTGGAGTACAAAGATTTTCCGAGGACTCAACTAGAACAATAGAGTAAATTAGGCAAATGAATACTGGGAAATCTCTATTAAATTTTTGAGAAAGAGGGAAGATGACAATAAAATGAAAGTCATGAATCGATACTGTTCAGAATGGAATCCTGCATCATCACCCTGATTTGGGCTAGAAACCGTAGTAACCAGTGGCAAATAACTGATTCCCTAAGGGCAGGCTGGAGCCAGCCCATCTGGGATACATGCCAAGGGTTTGTTATTCCTGAAACCAACTAGGACTGGGACTGTAAAGATTCCTGAAGCAGCCAGAAATGGGAGAAACCAAGGATAAAAATGGAGTTCTTAGAGAAGACAGTCAAAAACTACCCACATCACTTTTGATGAAGTCCAAAATGAGAAGTTGGGAGAAGACAGGAACAATCAAAAAGCAGTTAGTTGGAAATAAAATGAAAGAGAATAGAAAGCAGAAACAGCCAGTAGACCTTAAGAACATTGGACAAGATAATCTTTCTTTTAATTTGTAGAGTCAACACAGACCCCAAAATATCTAGGATATAAGAGGAAATTTTAGAATAGCTTTGAGAGTTATGGATTGCTTAGAACATAATGTTTAAATGGTTCTCTCCCTAGTATTAACTCAGATACTAGACAAGAAATCTATTAATTCCTAGTTGTTGTGTATGGATCATGTTCTCAGATCTCTGTCAAGTGAAAAGAGAAACAGAAAGGAAATAAGATACAGTCCTTGTTCCTCAGGCTTACATTCTATTATAGTTAGGAGGAGATAATTAGTTCCCTATTTCCCTTCCCCCAAACTTTATAATCATTCAGGAAGCATCTTTCTCACCCGACTCATGGAAAGAGCAAGTCAACTCAGTCATCTTCTGTATGTCTCTTGAACCCAATATTAACCCAGTACTTGTTTTTACTTTCCTTTTTCAACCACTCCAGTCTGGGTCCACAAATCTAAAATAGTCATTCTTAATGTTGCTCTTCTGTGGATCACTAATTCCATGGGATATTTACTCTGATAACACTAACAGAAGAAAGAAAGAAAAAAGGAAGGAAAGAAGGAAGGAAGGAAGGAGGGAGGGAAGAAAAGAAGGAAAGAAAAAAAGGAAGGAAGGAGGGAGACAGGGAGGGAAGGAAGCAAGGGAAGGAGGGAAGGAAGGGAGGGAGGGAGGAAGGAATTCAACATATGAATTAGAAGGGAACACAATTCAGCCCATAAAAGATGACTTTAAATAACTTATTCAGATGAATGAAACCAATCAGAGTGAGAGACTGACCAAAGAAGATAATTAGACATTGCAAGAAACATCATGGTACTATCCCAAGTTTAATTTTGAAGTTGTTTATCTTCTTCTTCTTTTTCTTCTTCTTCTTCCTCTTCCTCCTCCTCCTCCTCCCCCTCCCCCTCCCGCTCCCCCCTCCCTCTCTCCCTCCTCTTCTTCCTTTTCTCCTCTTCCTCTTCCTCTTCTTCTTCTTTTTCTCCAGAACAATATCAAGTGAATGGAAATAAAGCTTTTGAAACTGAAAGTGATTACTTTCTCTGTTTCATAGAACATATGAGCCAAAGGTAAGCTTAGAGACACAGGCTACTACTAGGCCCAATCAGCCATGAGGTCAAATATCAAACTGCCCTCGCAGGACCCCTTCACAGAAGAAGTCTTCCTTTAGTCCCAAAGACTGTGACTTCTAGAAGCAAGAGGGTATACATTTGGAAATTGTTCTTTGGAACTTCACATTTTCAGAGTTAAGGTCTCCAGAAAATATGTCATTGCACATATTAAAATTTCAGAAGACTTGAAGATAGGGAAAAAAGGTATGAGTTTCAGGAGTTTCTAGTTTCTCTTCAGACTTCTTAGAATATTTCAATACTAGGAATTATATAAGCATAAGAACAGGCTCCAGTGCCACATAAATAATTTTAAATAAACCAATTACAAATACTTCCTTCATGAAACTACATTCAACCGAAAGGCACAGAGACAAGGGAAATATCTAGTCTATATAAGATAATGATCAATATACTAGGAATAATAGTTTCCTGATTGAGTTTAGATACAGTTTAAATTGGAGCAGGGACAAGTAAAATTTCACCAAGAAAGTGACATGTTATCAAAGACCAGAAACTGGGAATAAGCCATGGAGAAATTGGATAAATGGGAAGCATAGACCTGGAGAAACTGACTTTGCTTACTTAAAAGATACGTTTGCCATACTTTCAGAATGGTGAAGTTTTTCATATTGACATACTATTGTGTAAATATGAATTTGAGCATGTGTGTATATACACACACTTCTTTTTTCTTTTACTTAAGTGGTGGTTGCTTCGATATAATTACTTTAAAAAATGGAATTGCTTCTATAATTATATTTAGGATGTTAATTGCAGACATACATTCTAGAAAGAACATTCAAGAATACAGGAATAGCAAAGACTGCAAGTGGGTGTGTGGTAGGTGGGCCTGAGGAATAATAGAGAAGCCAGAATGTCTGATGTAGAGCTAATGAGGGGAAAAGAATAAGAGAATGTTGGCAAGGTAACTGGGGCCAGATCATCTTGAAGGTAACTGTCTGCTACTTTGAATGAGGGGAGAAACCATGAGGATTCTGAGCAAAGAATCACAGGATTGGTATTTTAGTGGGAATATTTCTGGCTATGAAGACTAAACTAAAGCAGATGGAACAGGGAGTTAAGAGACTATTTCAATAGCCCAGCTGGGAAACAACAGTGGCTTCTACCAAGGTAGTAGCAGTAGTGTCATTAAGAAAGGTCAATTCTTGATATATTTTGTAGGTAGACCCAACTGGCTTTGTTAGTAAATTGGATATGAGATATGAACGGTAAAATATGATATGTTTAGAAGCATGACCTAATCAACTGAAGGATGGAGTGGTCATTAAATATATAATTAAACACGTGCATGCCTATTAAATACCCCCAATGAAATTAATAAATTTCCAGACATAATTTTAGTTGCATGTTGAAATTTGAGAAATGACATGATTCAGTTCCTAGCACACAATTTTATACATGTAGGTATTTTGATATTTTCTTAATAAACAGAATAGTGGAATGTCTATTATTAATAGAATAAAATATTTCAGTTTTCTGTAAACCTGTCTCTCTAAGGACATTCTTTGCACATTACCAAAAAAGACAGCTTTTGCAGAAGGAGAAGTTTTAAACAATTAGATAAGTTATGGCATTATTTCAACTTGAAAAGTTATTACATTGGTTCTTTTGGTGAAAGACAAGTGGAATCACACAGACTTCCTACAAGAAAAACTAGAAGTTACTTAGAAGGTTGCCAAGGAAACGAGGCTCTTCAGAAAAGTATAGCTATAATGCTTAACCATGAATGTCATGTGTTTTAACTGTGGAGTTTTCAACTTTTAGTTAAATATAAGTGGATGTGAGTCACCAGTGATAGATAGGGATGAATGAACTGAGCAGCCATAGGACAGAGAAAAAAATTGGTTATTCAAAAGCTTTTACATTTCGCATCAACAAATATGAATAGTAAAATAAAATAGAAAAATTAAATGTAACTTCTAGGAAAAGTATGTCTGCAATTAACATCCTAAATATAATTATAGAAGCAATTCAATTTTTTTAAAGTAATTATACCAAAGAGCCACCACTTCTTAAGTAAAAGAAAAAAGAAGTGTGTGCATATACACACATACTCATATTCATATTTACACAATAGTATGTCAATATGAAAAACTTCACATTCTGAAAGTATGGCAAATGTATCTTTTAAGTAAGCAAAGTCAATTTCTCCAGATCTATGCTTCCCATTTCTCCAATTCCTATTTTTAATTGAGGCTCTGAGAAGTCTCCTTATTTTCCAACCCAGAGTAGTTCTTCTTTGAATTTAGTCTGTTTATCTGAATCCACTCATGTGATCCATAATCACATCTGCCCATGACATCTTTTATATTGCACTACTTCTCTTATACTGCAATAACCAGCTTTTGTTGTCATTTCAGTGTTTAACCTGTACTACCAAAATGAATCATGATTTTACTGAAGGCAGAGTACTTAAGATACTCTTATTTGCTAAAATGTAGTGTAATAAGGGTTTTATAATGCTTTATTGAATAAGTAAATATATTCATTTATAGTGGTAATATATTCACTTTCTTCCTTTTAATTTTTAAATTTACTATTGAAATGTAAGCTTAACAAAAGTGAGCCTTAAAATTATCTTTATTATAAATATGCATATGGAAATGATCCAATATCTGAAATAAGAATTCTAAAAGAAAAAAAAAGAATAAGTTAAGCCAAAAGACTGTTTAGACTCTTTTCCATGTTTTCATAACTGTGTTTATGGTATTTTCCATGATGCATAAATCTCAAATGTATATAATTGAAAAGAATTTACTTAGTGTTATTCTGTCCAGGGGATTTACACAATTCTGTTGAAACACTCTCCAGTCAATGCCTTTAGTATCAGCCCCAAAGAAAATCTCCTGACACAGGGCCTTCTCAGCAATATTTAACCTGCTTCAATATTGCATGGATTCAAATATACCAGAGTCTAAAAATAGTGGTCTATAATGCCAGTTTTGGTAATGCCTCTAAACTCTACTTTCAGGAAGTTCCACTAAACTCAGACATAATGAGTTTAAAGATATATAAGTGTATTTCTCCCATATTACCATTCTCATTTTAACTTTGATCCTATGAATCTTTTGTTACATAGTGTCAAGAATGGCACCTAAGGAAGCATTTTTTCATTGTAGTGCAATTAACTTGTAGAGAGCTATAGTCATCTTCTGGCCCAGCAATGGAAGCACCTAAATATTCTAAAGTCTCAATAAAAGAACATAGACATTTTAAAAGATGTAAGATAATGTATAAGGGAATAGTTTGTAAAACTATGTAAAAAACATAGTAAAAAACTATGGAAATGCAAGATCAGATGACATAGCCCACAGACTACCCAATGCAAGATTTACATTTCATTTATGCGTACTTACAGTAAGTAAAAAAAAAAGTTTTAAATAACCCATTGCAAGGAATATACCCAAAGAGAACCATTATTTACTTTCCTGACTATATATGGTACACTTATACCATGCCATTGCCCTTCCCCAATAGTACCATTTAGTACAAACAGAGAAATAATTTGTTTAGCTATCTAATCAGGAGAGGCTGCACACAATAAAAGAAAGCATTCTGGTTTTTAAATGAATAAAAATTGATTGTGTCCCTATAAAAACTAAATTGGCAGAGTGTTAACTGCATTTCACATAAACATCTGTAGCGGACTGCGCCTCTCCACTGTGCTGTAATGCAATATGGGACACTTAGGAATAAATGCTTCCTCCAGATGAGTTCAGGGAGATTTTCTAAAAGCGCCTGATGACATTGTTAAAATCAGATTAGTCAGAACTGCTAATGACATTTAAAACAAAGGGAAATCTTTAAACAAAATTATTTTGCACTTCCCTCTTGATAAATTATATGCAAATTAATGTTGATTGAGAAATGTTTGCCCTGAAGGTAAATTCGCACTAATAAAGAAAAGGTCATTCTGGCTCCAACATGGTATCTCTCATCAGGAGTACTTTCCAATTAACCACATTATTTCACTTTCATAAACTATTTCAATAAACACTATGATGATGTTAGAGACACTCATATTATTACTTTAATGTATTTCTGAGTATTATAATTGTGATATGCATGGTTTTATATGATGCTTACTTCCAGGTGTTTGTATATATGTATGCAGGTGTGTGTATTCACCTTCTGTGTACACACTTTATATATGGTAACACACATGCATATACATATATACATGCATGTACACACATATACAGAGATAAATACATATATACACACATGCACACACTTGCACATACATATACATGTTATTTATAAATAGGTATATATGTGTATATATATGTGTGTGTGTGTGTGTGTATATACATATGCTTTCTAAGTTACCAAAATTTTGCATTTATTTCAGTCCTTTAAGTTAAGGAAAAGCTGTTGTATTAGTTGGCATTTCTTGCATTTTTGGATAGCTTCATTCTTGACATAATTTTTTAAAAATTCATTCCTATGGTTCAAGTAAATATTTTTGTGCTATTTACCACTTCTATGAAAATATCAATGCACTATATTAAAAAGAATAGAGTTCAAACTCTAGCTCTCCCTGGCATCAGCTTTAAAACAGAAAAAATTTTTCAAGGAACAGCTTTTAAACCAAGGGACCTGGGGCTGTCCTCTAAGTCTACATTTCTCCACATCCAACTTATGTAAGATAATGCATAACATTTAAAAATGTAAAAATTATATATAGCTCCTAGGTTTTTCTGTGGTTTTAATGTACTATTCATACAATGAGATTATAGAGCTATATATAGGCATTCTATCTGGTACATGATCATCATCATTACTACTTTTTCAAGAAGTTTAATGTTAAGGCAAATAATTTAAAATAGCAATTTGGAAGTATATTTAGAATATTGGCACAAATGAAACAAGAAATTCTAAGAAAAAAATCTAAGGTTAAAGTATATACCTCCACAGAGTCCACAATGTAAGAAAGGTGAAAGTGATTCACAGTGTTGACAAACTGTGCTAGATGATTTAAGGAGACTAAATATTAAAGAAAAAACTGATACTTATATCCTTTTTTTAAAAAACCAATTCTAAAGGAATTAGCAGACAGAAAAAAAATTCTACAGATAACATAACTAAGAGAGATTTAACCCTTCATTTGAGAAGCAAAGCATTAAAGAATGATTATCTGAAGATATTTAAAATTTAAAACACATAAAAATATATTTAGAGGAGGGACCTGACAAAATCCTTATAGGAAACCTATTCTGAATGGCTCATATATGAAGATGTCTAGAGACAATTGCAAACTAATGATGCTACAGTGGCATCAAGAAGCAGCTGCCAAGTCCCCATGAAATTATGGATCCCAGATATATTTCTTACCTTCTTATTGCTTCCCATAATAATAATAATGATAATAATAATAATGATAATAATAATAATAAATAGAAGCAAAACACTGACTTCAATTTACATTTTCTTTCTCAAGAATAACAAGGTTGCTTTACAATTAATTTTTTGTGTTAAGAATGATCTTTAGAAAAAAAATATCAAATATAAAATCATAGCTAACTCACTTGATAAATATAATGGTCTTTATGACTAGTTAATATATTTATAAACAGTAAGTAAATTTTAAAAGTATGTTAGTAAACTCAAACATTTCCTACCATATAGCACTGAACATAGAATTTCATTGTTTTTAATTTAAATGATTTTAGATCTATGAAATTATGCCAGAGAGGATCTAGGGATGTGACAGTCTATTTTGTTCTTTCTAATAAAGAAACATATTAATTTGGTAAGTGTAGGATTAGTTGGTTGAAGAAGGCCACAGATACAAGTCACAATTTTTAGTCCCAAGGGTCATAAGATCTTATGGAAGAATTACAGAGACTTAAAATATTTAATAAGATTAAAATAAGTGATATAGGCAGGAAGTGCTTTCAGGGTTGATCAATGAAGAGGGAATGATAAGTTATGAAGTCATGATGGATATGAGGGTTGTTACAAAGATGCATGCTTTGTGGAGAGTGGACAGAGGTGAAAAGTGGAGAGGATATTCAAACAGGGGCCAAGAAAAGCTGCAGCAAGCAAGGCACAAACATGGATGTGGCCGAAACTGCCTTGGGCATACTGCCTTGGGAAAACAGTGTCTCAGCAGCTAGAACTCCAGATGCAGCTTCTATAACAATGTAGCAACTCTTCAAGGAAGGATCAAATCTCCTTGTTGAAGTTTGGAGAATGTCTTCATGCATCTTACAGATCCATCGAGAAACATGGAGGCTAGAGGAAATTCTTGAGGAATTAAGGATTTCAGGACAGACAATGAGTCAGACTCAAACAGCCAAGTCATGTTAGATCAATTAGGTTTCAGGGAGCCAGCCAAGCTGGGACCTAATGATGAGGTTTTGATAACAGGGTCCCTATTCAATCGTTGAATCAGTGAGGCCTAGATAACTTGGTAAAACCAAATATCAGACAATTTAACACTTTTTCCATGTCCATGGTATGAGGTGGCACTGAGCTGGTACTAGAACACAGAAGGTTTAAGAGCTTCACAGGTCCTCCCCAAGCCCTGCCTTCCATGATCCCTGCTTCCCTCAATTAGCTGCTTTACTCTTCAGCTTGTTTGGCCTCCAGTGAATAGAAAGGCTTGTGACCAAGTAATTACCTCAGCTACTATAAATTGGAGAAAGAACTATGTAATAAACTTAGGAGAGGCTGTTCTAAACTAAAGTTTGGCAGTTATGTTAGTTGGGATGCTAGTCATCCATCTGGTGTCCCAGGATACACCTTGAGTGTTGTTAAATATGGTTCCTGTTGATCATGCATTTGGAACTTGTACTTCAGGGTTGAGTCATATTTTCCAACTAATTCATTCAAAAATACTATTGCCTTCATGAAATTAACTAGGTTTACCATTCATTCAGGTGTCAGTGGCATAGAAATAGTTATAAAGCCTAAAGGACTGTGTTAATCTTTCCCATAATGACATTAACTCAGTTGCAAGAACATTGGTTAATTTCTTCATTCTGTTAGTATTCCCTAAGCACCTATGATACTACAGGAAGCTTAGTGAGTAGTATTATGCTTAATGAGCAGATTCACAACAACTCCACTAAACCAGCTATGTGACCTAGCTCTGGTTATTAAGACAGTCATCTCGCAGAGTAATTATGAACACTAAATGCCTAGAACATGGCTTGGCATGCATTACTCCTCAATAAGCATTGGTTATTATTTTCTAGAGTCAAACCAATGATGTCTTCTAGAGGTAAAGAACTTTAAAGTGTTACTCTTTAGTATTTAAAGTGTTAGTTTCTATCTAGAAGAAATAGGAGAAGGTCATCAGAGGCAGATTAAAATAGCCTGTGAAAATAATGGAGGTGTGAGTCAACAAGATAGGGACAGCTCATTCTGGCTGGAGTCTGAATATTTGGAAGTGAAAGTCCAATTGCAAAAGGCCCTGTATGCTTAGCTAAGGAGCTTGAGTTTTACATTTATAGCTATAGGAAGCCACTGGAAGATTTTCTGATGGGAGTATGGCATGGTGAGTTTTGTGCTTCAGAAAGAGGTTTCTTAGAAAAATCATTCTGGAAGCTCTTTGAGAACCAAAGGCAGGAAGTAATTAGGTCTCAACTCACAGATGGTGAAGTACCAATCGGACATTAACATGAGGAGTTTAAGAAGTAGTCTTTACGTTACTTGATTAATTAGTAATTAGACGTGGGGAGTGGGTGGAGAGAGAAGAACATGTTGATAAAAAGTTCTGATTCCAAGTCCTGGGTAGTTGTGTCAAGAAACAGCCATTTTCTGTGATGGGGTAGCTACCCATGCAACAGGTTTAGGAGTTGGAATGATGAGCTCAATTAGGTCCTACTGAGTCCAAATATGAGACATCTAGGTAAAGGTGTCTAAAGGCATCTGGATAGGAACTTAGAGTTTTTACCAAGTTTCTACTGGTTATCTCTACCTGGATATCACTAGAGATATAAATTTTTGAGTTATGGGTATTGTGATTGTAGTTAATAACATGAATACATATGACACTTCCCAAGAACAATATTTATAGAATAAAAGAATGCTTAAATAAGAGAAGGGGGCAATACAAAAAGAGACAGGAAGAGGAAGGAGGAGGGGGGAGGAGTTGAGTCCTTATGATTCAAATTCATATTAAGATACCTATGGTTGAGTTTAGAAATTAAGAGCACCCTCCCACAGATACAAATGTATAGCAAGAAGTCCACCTAAATATATTTGTGGACCATTTTATAGAGCATATTTATTGATTATAAAAGTAAAACTTTTTCTGGTGGTTTCATCAAAAGAACTAAGTCCAAAAAACAGATTGAGATACATGATAGATAAGTAGATGATTGATAGAGATATGAAAGAGAGAGAGAGAGAGACAGACAGACAAAGGATTGGAAAGAAACAGGTAATTCCAAGACCTAGGGCCCCCAAAATGTGAGGAATTATAACATCATATAGCCATAAACAGGAATTTTCATATAAAGTGAATATGGCATATATACAACAGAGAGAGCAGTGAAGACAGGTAAGTGGCATGGCTGTAATCTGTTTTAGAATCACCAATAGAAAACCGTTAAAAACCAATGGAATTAAATTGGAAGACCAGTTTCTATCTCTTCCCTATATAAAAAATACTGGAAGGCAGATGGAGCAGGTCTAGAGTAAGAAAAACATCTTTCTATATTTATCTTTGGACTTGAAGGAACATATGTTATGGTATATGTGTATAGGATGAAAAAGAATACTGTTTTATGTTAGGAATTTCTGGATTCAAAATCCAATTACTAACTATGTAACCATGGGTAAATTAATGAATTTGTCCAGGTATCATCTTTCTAATAATAAATTATGTATAAAAGAATTTAAGTTGATTCCTATATTTATTAAGAAAAATAAATTTGGTGTAGGCAGAATTTTAAAATGAGACTTGTACTGGTGAATAAATCAGACAGCCCACTTAGAAGGTATTGTAAATGAGGGTGAAGTTCGATTAATGATAGTAGCTAATATTTATTTGGTTATTACTATTAACAAGGTAATGTGCACCATCTCTTTCAATTCTCACAACAGCTCTCTTGAGTGGATGAACTGAACCTAATCAATGGTTCCCCTGGGACAGACATCTTTACTTTTAAGACATTTGAATCCTGAGGCAATTCAACTGCTTCTTAGGTAAGAAGATTTCTAGAAAACAGAATTTCATTTTAGTATTTCTACATGTTATCATAAAATATATGTATGTGACTTTTCCAAAGTTTAATGAGGAAGTGATTGTGATGTAAGCCTGTATCTCAGAAATCCATGGAATGTACACAACTTCTAGTTCTACTCTTTGCCTGAGTGTTACTTTAATGCAAAGTGGACCATTTCACAGAGCAGACTGTACTGACTGAAAGTTAAACTTTTTCTGGCATTCATCAAAATTTCTGAATTGGTGTATTCCCAATTTATACTTTATTGAGTGATAAGCTAGGAACTACGGTAGGTATGGTGCAAGGCTTTCCATTAAGTCAGTTTTTCCGTACAGTACCATTATGAGGTTAAAGTTATTAATATCATTTTACAAATAAGAAAACTGGGACTTTTGAGATGATTTGTTCAAAATCACATGGCTAATGAAATTGGGCAGACGGGGTTTGTTCCGTCCCTTTGTGGTTGCCAACTGAAATCGGGGCGGACAGGGGTGTTCTGTCCCTTCGTGGTCGCCAACTGAAATCGGGCAGATGGGGCACAAATGCCCAGGCTCTGAGGCAAGAGCCACCAAAAAGCCCCAAAAGGCCAAAAGGCCAAAACCAAGAAAGGACAGTGCCTGATGAGAGGACAGGTCACTGTCTGTGGGTCTCACCCACGCGCACAATTGCAGGAGACTTCAGGAACAACAGCAGCAAACATGGAGTTTATTTTACAAATGGGGAAATAGAGAGCTCACTGCATCCTCAAGTGGCGGCCACCTCACCCAGCACGCATCGGGGATGTTAGCTCTTTGTGAGGTGCTGGGTTAGACCAACAAACAGGTCTCTGAAACACCAGGCCCAGGCCCCCTGGTGCTCCTTTCAGGCAACGTCAGAGACAAGACTGGAGGCCCAGTCTCTGCAGAGCCCTTCAGCTTCTCTTCCTCCTCAAAGTGTGGCTGCTAGATGCCTTTTTTTCTTCTTTATTCCTTGGAGGCCAGGAACGGACTTCTTTCTTCTTTCTTCAGAGTCTGGAACCATCGTCTTTCTTCTCCTGGGAGCTGGTGGTGTCATCGTCGTCTTCTCCTGTTCTTCTCTTTTCCCCCTTTTCCTTCTATTCTTCTCTTTTCCCCCTCCAATCTGTTCTTCTCTTTTTTTCCCCTTCCCTCCAATCCTGGCTTATATCATTTCTCAGAGTACCATCTACAAGTCTGATTGGACCATTTTCAATCCTGGAGCTGACTGGACCTACCCATCAGCTCCTAGCACCTGATTGGTCCATTCAAAACGGCAGTTACTGGGCAGGAGCAACTGCCACAACTGCTCTGGAGCAGTGGGGTAAGAGGCCCCACTTCTCCTGAAGGTTCCCACTGCAAAGGCAGCTTGGTTCTGGTAACACTAAAACACAGACTGGAGATATCTGTACCCATTCAACATGTCTTGGCCAATATTTATATCATAATTCTTTAACTTTCAGATACTTTCATTTATGTTTATTACAGTTCACTTTTTATTATCCAGTGCTTTTACACTCAAAACCAAATAAGAGCCAGTGCAGGGCATTTGGTTGCATATTTTCAACTAATTGGTAATTATGAATCATTAGTAAATATTATCATTCAACAAAGATACCTATTAAACTATTATAAATGGTCTCCTGCACAAACAAATAAGAATATTATACTAGGTAATAAAGCACAAATTCAAGAAAATGATCTGGGATAGAAGATAATATCACAAGCCTTGTGACATCACATTGATGGATGATCAACTTGTTTAGAAAATTATACTTGTTTGGAAAAATCTATGGCCAAAGACAGAAAATGAAAAAAAAAAACTATTTTTAATGCATAACATGCATCTGCAAGAGGACTAAGCTATAATGATTACATACATTTCTATGGCATAGTACTGGTTCCATTTTCATTCCCATTTCCAAGAACACCTACACCTATTCCACACTCCAAACTAAGCCAACTGTGCATATTAGTGTTTGTCCAAACATGTTGCTGAATGATATGTTATAAATCCCTAGGGGGTCCACCCTCAAATTCTCCAAGTTCTGAAAGCCTTTGGTAAAAATATATTTTAACAACTAAATTAGTTTTTCTTATATAAAACAATGATTTAAAAAAATAATAGGACTATTATAGTTTTAGAGAGCAAATGTGCAGCTTTCTAAAATATTTCTACAGATCCTAGATTCCTATCTAGGAATATGAGAGATACGATCTCATAACTTAATTCCAAAAGGCTTGAGATATGACAAAACTGACTTCCATAAATTCTACTGAATAACTGAAGGGTTGGTTTGTACAAATACTAATTTCCAAGATGAAGAATAATTAGAAGTTGTATTTATTCTGCCCACTTATACTCAAATAACCTTTCTCAGACTGATTTATTGCTATTTATATGACGAGCATACATAAATGAGTTCTGTTGTCCAATATTTCTTTCTAAAGAAGGAAAAGTGGTTTGCAGCAGGATGACTCAGAATGAGAATAAAAGTAGACTTCAGGACTGGATCTAAAAAGTCTAAGTTTGGATTCTCTCAACTCTAACGCAAAACGAAGAGATGCAGATTCAGAAAAGAGATATTTAAGAACAGAAAGTACAATCAGAAATTCCACTTGCGAGGAATATAAAACATGATCATAGAAAAAGAGGGAGTGGAGAGTGACCAAGAAATATTTTAAGTGACTGGATTGTGGTACTAAAATATAGAAGGATTGAGGATTTAGTCAATTATTAAGCCAGATTACAATGTAAAGATAGAAGGAGCCACCGCTCACTTGAGGCTGACATCAGGTGAAAACAATTCAGACCAAGGCGGGAGGAGAACTAACTTGTGCTGAGTAAATGAAATGAACATCCTTATATGCTTCTTGTCAGGGTAGACATTGCTATAGCACTAAATCTACACAGATAAATTAGACATACGGGAGGCAGAATTACCCATACAAACTATATTCTCAACCATTAAAGTAGAATTTGAACTGTCTGTCCCATCAACTGGATTTCACATCGTGGGAGGTAGAGATAGTAAAACTATCTTTAGAAAAATATTCCTCATGATGGCTATTACCAATCTATTTGTGGAAAATATTTAGTTTTAAGTACAATTTTAAAATGCAATAATTTTTTCCAAGAACTAGAGATGTTAATTCAAACCATGTGTGAAATTAGAGAGAAATGGAACTCAAATCAGAACCTCTCAAAAAAATCCTGAGTTTTCTCAAGGTAATTAACTAGATGTTTTAACATTGTGACTAGTAGAATAGCTTTCATTTGACTTTATTTTACTTTTGTGGGTGTGTGAGTGTGTGTTTGAGAGAAATTTTGAATGAGCCAAAAATATACATAGGAAATGCAAAAAGAGAGTAAACAGGAAAAATGTTCATTTGCATTATTCATCACAAAATGTACTCTAACACTATCAAAATTATCACCCATTAAATTTGGAAAGATTTAAATCATATTTTTAATGTGATATGGTACAGTGAAAATTATAGCTATATTTGGTCACTGATAATGAGAATATAAATTGCTAACTTTTTCTGGAAAATGATTTGACACTATGTATTAACAGTTTTCAAAATACATGGTTTTGGACCTGGTAATCCACATCTGGAATAATTCCTAAAGTACACATGTTCATCATAGCAATAAGTATAATAGCACAAATATAAAACAACCAAAGCCACCCCCCAAAAATACAGAAATATTTTAAAATTTCATGTGACTGGATTAAATATGCTTTCATTTAAAATTAAATCTTCTGAGAGTAATTATATGGGAACTATTGCAATATAAAGAATAAGAACAGAATATAAAACTTCATAAAACATGAAACAAATTTTTTAATTACACATACATAAGATTTGGAAGAAGTATCTGAAAGATCAAATTAGTTATAAGTTAATATGAGGGGTATTTGATTTTTTTTTCAATTTCCTTTTTATTACTCTTATTATCAACCTTCTTTAAACTATATATATGCATATTTTTAGCTTTTATCAGAAAAGACAGTCACTATATGGTTCCTCATCTGGAAATCTATCAGTTGGGGTGGTCATATCTTAATTAATCACTTTTTTTCATATATGAAATTTTTAGCCTTTCAGTATCAAGTCCAAGAGATCATTTCACCAATAATTAGAATATGCACTAAGGGTACTTTATATTAAGTCATGGACTTGAATTTGACTCATTTCACCTCTTAAGTATAGGCTCCAATTTTATCAAAGCTCAATCTAACATTTGGAAACTCAAACTCTGAATGTCTACATGTACACATATTCCAGTTTTCAGAGTAGGTAGGTAGTGTCTTGTCCTAGCTGAATATATTGAGGTTTTACTTGAAAAAAATATGAGTGACTAGAGGATATAAACAAAAAGGTATTTTAAACATAGAAAAGAAAGTTTTAAAAACTTTTAGCAGTGGTATTCAACCCTACTTACACATTTGAGGCATGTGGAAACTTTAAAAGTCTACTGATGTTTAGGCCAAATTCCTAAAATTTTGACTCTTTTAGTCTGAAGTAAGCCATGAACCTTGGAATTTTTCTTTTATAGCTTCTAGGAATACCAGTATAAAGAATCACAGGGGTATACCTGACACTTTTTTTTTGAAAGATTTATTTATACAAACAAGCTGGGGTACAAGCCAGAGGCATGGGGTGGCGAGAGGGCTCACCAGTGACAGAGTGGGGAATCTGAACAGGCAGATCAGAAATACATTGCTGAGGGGAGCAGCGGGCGAGGCAGGAGAGGTCTGTCGCACCATGTGGGATTCTCCTAGGCTGGGCATCGAACTCTCATCATGCGCTGGCGACAGCTCCACAGCGCAGCGCTCAACCACTGCGCCACCAGGGAGGCCCCTATACCTGACACTTTTAGCATTCATTAGTTATATAAGAATTCACTAATATTGTATACTACAGCCTAAATACTTAGAGTCCATAACCTCACATGGGGAATGTTTCCTTCATCACTAGTCATTTTCCTTCAACCACCAAGAACCACTGAATATACAGCTAAAGAAGGCTACTAGATATTACATTACACCACATACAGCTACCTATATATTATACACTCCTTATTCAACCTGAAATAAATATTAAGTTTTTGGTGACGCTCTGAATATGTACTGGATGATGAAGAATAAAAGTGGTAGTTAAGTAGACCCTGATTCCAAATTTATACATGTTGAGTTTGAAGAGCTTTCAATCCATAATTAAGATATTAATGAAGCAACGAGACAATGTACATAGAACTCAGAGGAAAGAAGAAAATGGATAAATTGACTTATTCAAGGGTGGGATTTTGCTAGACTGGTGAAGAAAACAAAAAATAATCGTATCTTCAGAAAAGGTTGGCAAGAGGATTTTACAATAATGTTAAGTTTTTACTGAAATGATCACTTATGTTCTCTAAACTAAGTAGGGAGGAATGGAAAAGACAAGAAGAGGTTGGTGTATGAAAGTAAATTGGAATCAAGAGACTGGCTTATCCACTTTCAGAAGTATCTGAGGTAAATTAATAAATGCAATTGAGATAAAAAACAAAGCAGAGAGAGAATAATTACTGCCATTGAAACAGCATCTTGTTTTCACTCACCTCAGACGTGTCACCAATACACTGATTTCTCTTAGGCCTCAAGGTTGGGGAATCTTACCTACAGTCATGGAGAGTGTTGGCACTTTCGCCTACTTCTACGTATACTTTCCAGATGTGTTCTCTTAGCATATAAACATGTTGTGCTAGTTATATATCCATTGGCTGTATTTGAGAACTACATGGAATTTATGAGGCTGGTTTCTAATCCTCTTCTGGCACCAACTGCTGGTGCTGTTCCTATCATCTGTAAAATTACTAAATTGGTATCTCAGTGGTATCTCCAGCTTTAAGATTCCAAACAATGACTTTATCTGATGAGCCTGTCAAATACTCTTAAATTCACACAAATATTATAACTCAAAAATATTTTCCAACTCTAGGTTTACTCAGAGACATTCCAAATTTCTCTGAAGTAATCGGTGACTTCTTTCAGTGTTTTCTTCTGCTTATTATGGGGGATGCTTTTTGGAGTCATACCTCAATTACCATTAACTGAAAATTTCTGGAAAAATATCAAACAGCTTAAAGAATTTTATTACATGACCAAATTCTGTATGAATGTCTCACTTCCATATCTGTAATTTTTGCTTTTAATTTTTGCAAAGCCTGTACCTAACTCAATTCTTCCCATCTTGTTTAATTTCTCTGTGATTTAAAGCTAATGGAAAGCACTATGTGATTCTGATTTCAAGCTCAAAAACAATCTTTTTTTTAAAAACAGATACTTATTTTTGTTATTCGTATCTTTTACATTATTGTGTGCTCCCCATAAGTTACCCACCACCTGTTCACCCGTGGAGCCATCACCATAGTCCTCCGTGCTCCCCTCTTCCCCCTCTTGAGCCCCCTCCTTCCCTGCTGAATGTTGCCTTCTTATTTGGCTCCCCTATATTCCTGTTATAAGTGAAACCATTCGATAATTTTCTCTTTCTTTCGGGCTTATTTCACTGATCATGATCCCCTCTAGGTCCATCCATGTTGCTGCGAATTGCATGTGTTTGTCTTTTTTGAATGCTGAATAGTATTCCATTGTGTATATGTACTACATCTTCTTGATCCAGTCATCTATTTTTGGGCATTTGTTTCCATACCTTAGCTATTGTAAACAGTGCTGCATTAAACATGCAGGTGCATGTATCCTTTCAGATTAGTGTTTCTGTGTCATTTGGGTATATTCCCAGTAGTGGTAGTGCTGGGTCATATGGAAGTTCCATTTCTAGCAGTTTGAGGAAACGCAATACAGCTTTCCATAGTGGTTGGGTCAATTTGCATTCCCACCAGCAGTGTAGGAGAGTTCCTTTTTCTCCACATCCTTGCCAACATTTGTAGTTGACTGTTTTATTAATGTGCGCCATTCTCACTGGCGTGAGGTGGTATCTCATTGTGGTTTTAATTTGCATTTCCCTGATTATAAGTGATGTTGAACATTTTTTCATGTACCTGTTGGCCATTTGCTTTTCTTCCTTGGAGAAGTGTCTTTTTAGCTCTTCTGCCCATTTTTTGACTGGATTGTTGACTTTGTTTTTGTTGTGTTGTGTGAGCTCTTTGTAGATTTTTGTTATCAGTCCTTTATTGGTTGTATTGTGTGCAAAGATCTTCTCCCAATTAGTAGGGTGTCTGTTTGTTTCAATTATTGTCTCTTTTGCTGTACAGAGGCTTTTTAGTTTGATGTAGTCCCAGCTGTTTATCTTTTCTTTTATCCTTCGCTATGGGGGAAGTGGTTTTAAAGATTTTGCTGAGATGTATGTCATGTAGAGTTTTGCCTATTTTTTCTTCTATAAACTTTATGGTTTGAAGTCTTATCTCCAGGTCTTTTATCCATTTTGAGTTGGTTTCTGTGCATGGTGTGAGATCGTGGTCTAGCTTCATTTTTTTGCATGTAGCAGTCCAGTTCTCCCAACACCATTTATTGAACAAACTTTTATTGAAATCATGTTCCATTGCATATTCTTTGCTCCTTTGTCGAAGAATAGTTGTCCATAAATATGTGGATGTATTTCTGGGTTTTCTGTTCGGTTCCATTGGTCTGTGTGTCTGTTTTTGCTCCAGTACCAAGCTGTTTTAATTATTATGGCTTTGGAGTACAGTTTGAAGTCAGGGAGTGTAATCCCTCCATTCATCTTCTTTTTAGTCAGGATAGCTTTAGCTATTCGAGGTTTTTTGTGGTTCCATATGAATTCCTTCAAATCCGTTCCATTTCTTTGAAGAATGTCATTGAGATTTTTATCGGAATCGCATTGAATCTGTAGATTGCTTTTGGTAGGATGGCCATTTTGATGATGTTGATTCTTCCAATCCATGAGCAGGGGACGTCTTTCCATCTTTTTGTGTCTTCCTTTATTTCTCTTAACAGCGTTTTGTAGTTTTCTTTGTATAAGTCCTCTACCTCTTTTGTTAGGTTTATTCCCAGGTATTTGATTTTTTTGGTTTCGATTTTGAAGGGGATAATTCTTTTAATTTCTTCTTCAGACTGAGTGTTTGCATATAGAAAGGCTACTAATTTTTGTGCATTGATTTTGTATCCTGCTACATTACTGAATTGGTCTATAGTTTTGAGTAGTTTTTCTATGGAGTTTTTGGGATTCTCTATGTATATAATCATATTGTCTGCAAATAGTGACAGTTTAATTTCTTCTTTCCCTGTTGGATTTCTTGTATGTCTTTCTCCTGTCTTATTGCTCTCGCTAGGACTTCAAGTGTTATATTGAAAAGCAATGGTGAGAGTGGACATCCTTGCCTTGTTCCTGATTTTAGGGGAAAGGCTTTCAGCTTCTCACCATTGAGGATAATATTGGCTGTGGGTTTGTCGTATATGGCTTTTATTATGTTAAGGAATGTTCCTTCTATTTCAAGTTTTTCAAGGGCCTTTATCATAAATGGATGTTGCACTTTGTTGAATTCTTTCTCAGCATCTATTGATATGATCATATGGTTTTTATTTTTCTTTTTGTTGATGTGATGGATTACATTAATTGATTTTCGGATGTTGAACCATCCTTGTGTCCCTGGAATGAATCCCACTTGGTCGCGGTGTATTATCTTTTGGATGCATTGTTGGATCCTGTTGGCCAAGATTTTGTTGAATATTTTTGCATCAGTATTCATTAGGGAGATTGGTCTGTAGTTTTCTTTTTTTATATTGTCTTTGTCTGGTTTTGTTATTAGAGTAATATTTGCTTCATAGAATGTGTTTGGTAGTACTCCTTCCTTTTCAATTTTTTGAAAGAGTTTGTGTAATATAGGGATTAGTTCATTTTTGAACATTTGGTAGAATTCGTGTATGAAACCATCTGGTCCTGGGCTTTTGTTTTTGGGGAGGGTTTTGATTACTGCTTCAATTTCGTAGGTTGAGATTGGTCTGTTTAGGTGTTCTATATCTTCTTTACCTATTTTTGGGTGGCTGTGTAGTTTCAGGAATTTATCCATATCCTCTAAGTTGTTGAACTTGTTTCCCTATAGGTGTTTATAATAGTCTCTGATTATTCTTTTGATTTCTGCTGTGTCTGTTGTAATTTCGCCTCTTTCATTTCTTATCCTGTTTGTGTATTCTCCCGTTTTTTCTTTGTGAGGCTTGCTAGAGGTCTATTTTGTTTATTTTTTCGAAGAACCAACTTTTGGTTTCGTATTGTATTGCTATGTATTTCCCTCTTAATACTGCTTTTGCTGTGTCCCAAACATTCTGGAAGGTTGTGTCTTCTTTGTCATTCATTTCTAGGTATTTTTTTATTTCTTCTTTCATCTCCTCATTAGTCCAGTGGTCTTCGAGCAGTGTGGGTTTTAATCTCCATGATGTAAAAGGGTTCCTTTTTTTCTTTTCATGGTTTATTTCCAGTTTGATGGCTTTAAGATCGGAGAAGATAGTAGGTATGATATTGATCTTTGTGTATCTGTTGAGGTTTGTTCTGTGACCTAGTATGTGATCAATCCTGGAGTATGATCCATGTGCACTTGAGAAGAATGTGTATTCAGATTTTTGGGGTGCAATGCCCTATAGATATCTGTTAAGCCCATGTGGTCTAGGTCTTTGTTTAGAGCTTTAATGTCCTTGTTTATTTGTTGCCTCATTGATCTGTCCATTTGTGATAGTGGAGTGTTGAAGTCTCCTACTATATATGTATTTTCTCTAATGTCTGTCTAGAAAACAATCTTTATGGATCCTCTCCACTATGTAATTATTTATCTATTTTTATTGTTATTTATGTCTTTTACATTTTGTATTCCCCTTAGGTAGCCCACCACCAATTCACCCATGATCCCTCTTCCACTATGTAATTATAAGAGAATCCACTACAAAATATTCTGTAGGTATTTATTCATGTAACTTCTATCTGTTGTATTACAGTAAACTTTCTCCAGCAATAAACTCTCCCAAACCATTGCTCTCTCCCATTACTGTTTCCCCACACTTTCTATTTCCCCTCTTTATCTTGGGATTTTTTCCAAGCTGTTCTTGTAGCCCTTTTCCTATAAGTTACAAATTTGATGCCAATCTTTATATCTAAAAAAACTCACATAATTTTCAGGCATTGATGTCATGTTTATGACTGTTTCCTCCATATTCTTTCTTGCCTTTAATGACAAATGTTCATCACAGCTCACATCTTCCACTTCTTTTCCAAGAGGCATTGTTCTGAGCTGCAACAGCCTATTTATCAGATATAGTAATCTTTCTCTTTTTCTCAGGTTGTGCCTCTTACACAGGGAAAGGACACTCTAAGGCAAACTCAACAGGTAATGCAATGTACCTAGCTCATCCAATGGCTGTAGATAAAAAATAATATTTAGACTATGTTTGTGTAATATAATCATAGTACCTAGGTAGGGGATAAATTTACATTCAAAGCTTTAATTCATTAAAAATTAAATTTTAAAGTCTAAATAATAAATAGTATTATTTAATAAAATTTAATTTTTTCCTAAAGTAAAAAAAAAATTCAGTGTCTTTATTTTCTTCACTTGTAGTTTTATTCTTTCCCAGTTTTACTGATGTTTAATTGACTGATAAATTATAATATACTTAAAATACACAGTGATGATCTGACTACATGTACAATGTGAAAGGATTCCCACAGTCAAGTTAATTAACATATTAATTACAAGTTAATGCAGCCATCATCACCTCACACAGTACCCCATTTTTTTGAATGAGAATGCTTAAAATCTAATCTCGGCAAATTAAATAAACAATACAGTGCTATTAAATAGTCACCATGTGGTACATTAGGAGCCTCAGCATTTACTCATCTTATAACTGAAAGTTTGTATCCTTTTTTACCAACCTTTTCCCATTCTGTCCCCCACCTTCCACCCACAGCCCTGAAAATCAGAAATGTACCGTATTTCTATAACTTTTCCATTTTTTGGTTTTGTTTTACTTTTTATTGCATGTGTAAGTGATAGTATGCAGCTTTTGTCTTCCTGTCTGACTTATTTCACTTAGCATAATGTCCTCCATTTTCATCCATGCTGTCCCAAATGTCAGAATTTCCTTAATTTTATTCAGTCTGAATAATATAAACATTTCTACTCATCAATGAGCTGAACATTTGAGCTGTTTCTTTATCTTGGCTTACCTTAATATATGACCTTCTTTGTCTCTTGTTATAATTTTTGGTTAAAATCTATTTTATCTGATATAATTATCCTTGGTCTCTTTTGGTTCCCATTTGATGGAATATCTTTTTGTATTCCTTCAATTTAAGTCTCTGTGTGTCATTACAGTTGCATCTAGGAAATAGCTGGATCTTATTTTTTTAGTCATTAAGCTATTTTATATTTTTTGATTAGAGAATTTAGTCAATTTACATTTAAAGTAAAATTGATAGTTATGAATGTACTATTGATATATTGTTAATTGTTCTTGGCTGCTTTGTAGATTCTTTGTTCCTCTTTTTCTTTGTGACTTGATTTCCTTTATGCTTGCATTCCTTTCTCTTTTATGTATTTACTATAGGTTTTTGTTTTGCTGTTAGCATGAAACAAACAATCTATTTTAAACTGATGCAAACTTAACTGTGAACACATTCAAAAACTACAGTGTTACAATACCTGCAACTTGTTTTTAAAATCCCTGCAATTGTTTTTCATGCAACAACTTGCATCTTTTTATCTTGTGTGAGTATTAAATTATCGTAACCTTATTTTTAATTATTGGTATTTTTACCATTAGAATATTAGAATATTCTGAATTAACTATGTGTTTGTAGTGTTTTTATTATTATTGTTTTTATTGTTTCAGCTAAAGAATCCCCTACAGTATTTCTTGTAAGGTCATCTAATGATGATGGACATTGTCAGCTTCTGTTTGGGAATATCTTTATCTCTCCTTAGTTCTGAAGAATAACTTTCTTGGGTAGAATACTTCTTGTTGACAGCTTTTTTCTTTTAGCACTAGGATATATCATCCCACTCCCTTCTGGCCTGAAGGTTTCTGCTGAAGTATCTGCTGATAGTCTTGTGGGGGCTCTTTTGTACATTATAAGTTTCTTTCCTCTTGCTGTTTTTAAGTTATATCTTTAACTTGTGACAATTTAGGTCAATGTAGGTCTCTTTGGTTTCATCTTTTAAAGAAATTTGGAATGATATAGTAGAGCTTCAGTTTTTAAAAAAAAATATCTGCCTATGAAAATAGAGACTAAGATTAATGGAACAGAATAAAGAGTTCAAGCCCATGACTATAGGGTCAATTAACCTATGACAAAGGAAACAAGAAACAAAGAAAAGAAACAATACAATGGGGGAAGTCTCTCAAGTAATGGTGTTGGGAAAACTGGACAGTGACTTGCAAAGCAAAACTGCTTACTGTCTTACACCAGAGACAAAAATTAATTCTAAATGGATAAAAGATTTGAATGCAAGATTTAATTTTTTTTAATTGCTAGAAGAAAAGAGATGGTAGGCTCCTTGTGATTAGTCTTAAGTGATTATTTTTTTTGGATCTAATCCCAAGGGAAACAAAAGCAAAAATAAGTAAATGGGATACAAACAAAGTAAAAAATTCCTGCACAGCAAAGGAAACCACTACGTAAATGAAAAGGGAACCAACCAAACTCTTTGCTATGAAAAGATATGCCCTTTTTGCAGTGAAATAATTTTGTGATTTTACTTAAAGACTACCCAGAAGGCTTTAGAGGAAAGCTAGCACTATTTGTGAAATGATGTGTGAATTAGCACCAAAAAGCTGTGCTGGCCTCAGAATGACCATGGAAATATCGAAGCAATTCTTTCTTGGTACCATGAAATTTATGTCAGAGCACACATGGAAAATAAAGTTTGGGGGCATATATAGGCAAGCACAAAACATACCCAAAGTAATGCTTGTTCAGTGGAATTCTATTATATCACTGGCATTAGAAGAATGTAGTACTTAATACAAGTAACATATCACATCAAATGGTATAATATGCATCAGTAAAATAAGCCAGAAAGAAAGAGAAAAATATCGAATGGTTTCACTTATAACAGGACTATAAGGAAACCAAATAGGAGAGAGACAATCGGGGATGGGGGGGAAGGGAGGATAAGAGCACAAAATGGAAGAGAAAAGAACACAAGGGACCATGGAGATGGATCACGGGTGAATTGGTGGTGGGCTACCCAAGGGGAATACAAAATGTACAAGACATAAATAACAATAAAAATATATATTTAAAAAATGGTATAATATGCAGCACTAAGTAAATATACAACAGCTTGACACAATTATATTAAAATGCAAGGCCTTTAAAATAAACTTATAATAACATGCAGTAGTTTCAAAATATCCATAAGAAAGCATATCAGTTTATGTAAGCAGGTATAGAGATATAATCAATATTCAAGCAGGTATAGAGATATGATCAATCAATATTCAATATAATCAGTACGCACACAGTATAAATTAAGACCACAGATTTATAGTTCTTGAAAAAAATGTTTCCTACAGGAGCATCTTTAAAGTGGTTTTCTGAATTAAATGTTACTGTTTTTCCTTTAAAAGAGAATAAATGTAGTAGGACAAGGAGAGCTAATCATGGATATTTACAAGTAGGATCTATGGAAGAGAAGAGAACCCCTGGAAGATAAAAGACACAGGAAACAGTCTCATACTGCTAGTCTTCAGAAGGATTGTCTATCCCTCTTACTACTGGGGTTTAAATCAGCGCCATCTAGATCCTTGGGTTTAAAAGCAACTTCTTCCTTAAACGCTGATTATTACTAACAGTGGGATTACTTTATGTATCATAAAACATCTGTTTACATAATCAGATGAAAGACCAGTGAGGAATAAATAGATACACAGCTATATTCTAAATCATTTAAGCCTTTTGAGATTAATAAAGTAAGATTTCATTCTATTACATTGGAGCCCAGTTCTCTCAAAATAATAATTAGATTAATATGGGTGATACAATTATGTCTGATTTAAGAAAGATATACATAACTGTAAAATAAGCATGACTTGAAATGCACATTTTAAACAAACATTTTGAATATGCACAAAAAATAATATTCTTTCCAGAGTTGAATATTTTCTAATACCCCTCATGTTTAAGTGTCAAATGAATTAGGCATTAGAGACACCTTAACTGTTTGCCAACTTGGATATTACACACTATTGAATGTTATATATCCTTTCTTTGTGCATAGATCCTTCTGAGAAGAATAAAAAATTGCTAGTACCTAGAAAAAAAGTAAATTTATTTTTGTTGTATATTTTGTTGTTTGCATGTTTTGTATAACATCTTAAACAAGTTATAAGCTATTTCCTGCTTCCAAGGAAATTTGGCACCTTTGGAATCATAAATGATTTCTTCATGCCTCTAGGGTACCATTTAAAACTCACTATTATGTAATTAATTTTGAGAGTTTCTTAATAAATGGTTCTAAGTGCCTAAGGGCCTCTACCCATTAGAGACATTGACTAGGGAAGAAAGCGTATCAAAATACACAACATCTGAAGGAGTTATTGGTTGTTATGGATGCTAGCAGAAATGGTACATGACTATGCAGGAGAATATATGCACAGCTATGTGAAATTTTAATGGCCTGATACTAATGATTCTTATTCATTAAAATACCTATAGCATGAATTTCATGACAATTTCTGTAATATTTTGCTGCATTCCGTTAAGTCTTGAACGACTTGAAATTTCCTTCTCATTGGTTAGATGATTCACTATGTCACAATAGACTGACACCATATTGAACTGAACACTAATCAGAAATGTGTCTGTATCCTTGACTTCAAAGCTTCAGTCGCTCAAAAGCTAAGTCTTGGTGGCATCAATGATCCAAGGACAGGCACAACCATACTCCACTGCTACTTTGGTCTCTGCTTCTAGTATTAAACTGAATTATTCCCCATTTTCAGAGAAATCCAGAGCATTCTCAAAGCCATTTTAATGAATTTGGAAGTATAAGATTTACTTTTAGGAAGGGATGTGAGACATATAAATAACTGGCCTAAACTGGTCCCATTGACAATAGAATAAGCAAAGCGATGGTTAAAACTGATCTCTGGTCTTCCTATCCAGTAGGATTGTCACTACCTTCTCATCTGATTTAGTTTGTTACATTTTTGACTTCATGTTAATAGGCACTCCACTTTTCAATTCCAGATCTGGGGAAAACATGTTATAATTTTTCATAAATAATCTGGAAGTCAGGTGTCAAGAGAAAATGGTGGAATATGTAAAAAAATTTATGTAAGTCTTTTAAAGAGAATTTCCAGCAGATAACTGTTAAAACTTGTCAGATCGCTGTCTTTCAAAAATATTACACACAACTTGAACGTAGGTAATGCCACTGAATCACACAACTTAAAATGGTTAAAATGGCAAATTTTGTTATGCATACTTTACCGCAGTTAACAGATTTTTTAATGGCACCCACAAGCATTTCTTAATGCTGTGCTGCTGTCAGTGTTATTTCTCTTATCTATGATGTCTTCCCTCCAGTTGTCCAACATCTTCAATGCCCAAGTTGGGGCCTTTGTCCCCATGACATTATCACTTTCTGCAATTGCTCCAGCTCCTGCTATAACATGCTTCTCTGACTTCCTACAGCATTTATGCCCATTTGGTAGTACCACAAATTTAATACTTATCAAAAACTTCTACTTATTTTTATGAATTTTATCATTGTGAATAATTATGAGCTCTCTTATGGAAAGCAATATATATTGTATTTCTTTGAACGTATCAAATTTTCCTAAAGTTAGTAAGGACTAAGCAAATAATTTTTGAAGTTAACATGCCACCAAACAATAAATTTTAGTTAATTCTGCTCTGATAATTAATAATTTGGAACTTGATACTTGACTGGATCAAATATTCATTCATTCAAAGTCATTATAGAACCTAGTATGATTCAGACACTCTGCTAAGTGTTAAATATAGACATATGTAAGACAATCTGTCCTCAAGTTGCTCAAATTTTAGGAGGAGAAAAGATCTATAAACAAATAGACATATTTCAATGCAGTTACTAGGTGTGATTTTCAGTTGGAGAAAAGTCAGACTCCTTAAAATTGGGGCCTGGAGTAAAAGCTGGGTACAGATACTCCTGTCACTCTAAATGTGATTGGAGACATAGCTCTTTAACATAGCAGCTTCTTCCTCTATAAAATGGTCATGAAAATAGTACCCATATCACAGTGTTGTCATGAGGATTAAATGAAATGATGAGTGTGTAATGCTTTACACAGTGCTTAGCATGTTGTAAACACCTAAATATTAGCTCCTTCTTTGTGCATGCATGCAGATATAAACACATAGAATACATAATATGTATATTTATAAATAGATAACACATAATTTGTATGTCATTGAGTAAAAATGTCCTACATTATACATTAGCACATTTGAGACCTAGTAGATTCCAATTAGGTGGATCGCCAGTTACAGAGGTTCATCTTTCTCTAGGAATAGCAATATATACAAACATGGACTTTGAGGGTATATCATATAAATGCTCTTAAACTTCCTCTTAGCCATAACTAACTGATGTGAAAGTAGATGCATGACAAAGGTTGGATCAATTTGTTTCTTTTTCTGGGGCATTTGATCATTGAAACGAACCCATAGAGAAACAGAAGGTCACCAGAACAGAGAAAGTGAATTATGGCAGGGGCGACCTGGAGGTTTGGTTAGTCAGCACATCCACTGCTTTTATGATCTATGACAGCACCCTTCCAATAACCCCTTGTTCACTTCAGTTGCCAGAGTCAGTAACTGTTATTATCAAACTGTTACTTTCAAACCAATAAGAAACTTGACTAGAATTGGTCAGTTTCTATTTCCACCAAAGCCTGTGAGAGTCTTCCTAAACATGGTCTAACCCTTTGGGTCTATACAATTACTCGCAACAAGATTTTTTGAAACTGCATATTTGGTTTCAAATGATTTACTTTTTATCATGGCTTTAACACCTGAGATTTAGAGCAGGGCACTTTTTTATTCCTTTCTTTTCTCCATCAGCCAGTAAAAACAACGATATTACTTTATTACAAATTACAACCTACATGTGAATTTTAAGAAGAAAGGAGCTAAGTCTGAATGTGTTTGAAGGACTTACGGTCACTTCTCTATAAGTGAGGTGCTTGAAGTATATAGTGCTATGGAGTCCACTGTGGTCAATGTGTTAACTGATCCTGTCACACTGACCAAGACAAATAACATCAAAAGAAACATTAAAAAATACAAATGAATATTAAAATGTAAGAAATAACAAAGAATTAGCAAAAGGATGTAGAAAAGATTAATCACATGGGAAACACACAGACATTTCAATTGCTTACTCAAATGTCCTAAATAATCAAAGATGGAAAGGAAAACAATAAAACAGACTTACTACTGCATGGCTAAAAGGCACATGTAGCATTTTTTTTTTTTGAAAAGTCACTTCTTCTTAATACTATGTGATGAAAAAATATTTGATCTACCTTTAATTTTTTACTAGAACTGAGGTTGTGGTTGCTCCAAATGTTGCAACACATTAAACAGCAGTGCAACAAACTTTTTAAAAAAGGAAAAAGAGAGAGAAAAGTGTTGCCATAGACATGTATATTCATTTTCCCACATCTTCACAAAGTTTATTACTGTTACTTAACTCATCTTGAGACATCAGTAGCTCTCAAACAATGTGTGGTTCAGAAATTCATACTTGGTGGTCCTGGATAAGCCCCAGAGAACAGTAATTCCTATAATAAAACTGGTATTTCATAAGACTACTAGGGCTTAATTAGCATAGAAAATAAATTGCTTCTTACTCTGGGGCAAGGGTCGGTATTCAGATCTTTTAGATAATGTGAACACAAATCGAAAACAATTGTTACACAATTGGATTTTAAAATTAATTTCAGGGATGACAGATACACATCATCCTTGTTTTCTGAAAGTATGAGGAATTTTTTATTAGAAATCCTATACAAAGCAAACTACAACATAATAAACTGGCATATATACATAGTTTAAAAATGATTGTATATGTGTATATAAGGATTGTACATGTATAAATGTTTATGTTCATATATGTGTTTATGAATAAATATTTCTGTATGTATATATAAATGCGCATGTGTGTGTATCTGGATATATATTTCCAGGTAAACCTGGAAAAAACTTTTATCATAAATAAGACACAAAAATTATTATTTAATACTCAGTTTCTAGATTATTTTTGTCCTGGTTATATTTTCACCCAAAGAAAATATTAATACATTTTGAAATAATTTAAAATTTAATTATCAGCACATCCCTCATAGCACAAAGTTTCCAACTTCCCAAAGTTTAAATGTGACTTTTTTTTCTGCTATGTTGTATGTGGTTGGTTGGATTTGGGGTCAGGATGGGAAGGAGGATGTTATCATGTAATGGAAATTAAGTTTATGGAGTTTTGACATACTTGTGGTTATCAAACACCCAAAAGTTACTTTTGATTTCAAGTCATGCAAACCCTTTTTATTGTCTCCTATTTCTCTATTATAAACTCTCACTTAAACTAGAAAATGAAAAATCACCCTTTGTATGCTTGCAAGGTTTGCAAGTTTCCCCCAAAGACACATGGAGTTTAGCAGAAAGAGATACTCCAATTCTCTAGGAACCAAGAATGCTGTTTGTGTCAGGAGAATTAATAGAAATAAAGATAGTTTGGAGCTTAATGTACCTCTTATAGTCAACCATAAAAGCATTCACCCTATTTTACAACTGTGCTTCTCTCTCCTGTGAAATCAGTCTGTAAGTCTTTGCTTGTCTAGTGTTTACAGCTTGGTTTCTTTTTTCACTTTAAAACAAGGCATTCATCCAACTCTAAACGCTGCCTACTTCTAGCCGACTGTCCTTTTCTCTCTGTCAACATTTTTGTTAAAGGAAAAGCACATGACTACATATATGCTTCTGACACCTTTAAAAGGAAAACATAAAGCTCATTAAGTAAAGTGGCAGAGAAATTCTATTGAAATAGGGGTGATATCTTGTAGATAATCAATTGTAGTCTCTTTGCTGGAATATGGCCCCAAGCATTCTGACTGCATTTTTGGTTGCTGATTCAGTCCTGTAAGTGAAGTTGAATTATAAATAGGTCAAGGCCACAACATTTATTCACTAATTAATCATTATAGATAAGAGTTATTAAATACTCAAAAAACTGCCTTTATTATTACAGCAGGCACAATCTAAGTCCTTCACAATGTATACAAAGATTGATTCCATTTAATCTTCACAACAATCTACTCAGGCAGGATAATACTATTATTTTTCTTTTACAATGAAGAAATTGAAGCTCAGAGAAACTGTGTATTGTATAAGGTAAGTAATGGCATCATCATCAAAATATATTTCAGGTTACTTGACTAAGCCATATACTTAACCATTACATGTGCATGTACTGTGTATTCATATATTGAGTACATGTATTTTAGCTGAAGCTTTGGAGATAAAGATGTTGTATATTTGCATATGTGTATGTATATATACACATACATATACATTAATTTATATTTGTATGTATGGTTACATATTTATACTTACTTATATTGTCAGCTTACTATCAAGACAAAGAAAGATTAAAACACAGTATAATGTAAATAGGTGGTTAAACTAACAGTATATTTTCTCATTAAACTAACAGTATACATCAATGGTCTTCACATATTTTCTCATCATACATACAAAATGTATTCTCAGACTATAGGTAAACCAAATAGGAGAGACACTTGGGGGGTAGGGGGAGGAGGAGAAGGGCACAAAATGGAGTAGAAAAGGACACAAGGGACCACAGAGATGGATCACGGGTGAATTGGTGGTGGGTTATACAAAGGGGAATACAAAATGTAAAAGATAAAAATAACAGTAAAAATATATATTACAAAAAAAAAACTTAGAAAATATAAATCCATTTATAGCTTTAATAAGCAAATAGCAAAAAAAAGTATTCTAAACTGGGAATACATTCTCTAGCAAGTTATGTTAGATAAAAATGAGTACAAATAATGTCCAATTCTAATTTAATGGCTTTAATTTCACCTCATTGTTTAGAATTTAAGAAAACAGATAGCAAGTACAAAATAATGACCTTATAATGTGGATTGATTAACTCATTTATTTACTTAACAGATATTATAAGTAAGAGAAATAATGCTGAAAAATTAGTTCAAGACTCCACCTTCACGGAGTTTATAGGTGAGTGGAAGAAATGTTAATCAAATTATCATATACTTAATAACACCTTTCCGCCAAGCTTTGCCTTCAGCCAAGGCAAATGAGAGACACAAGAGATAGGTGTGGCTGAGTCCTTGTCAGGTCTGTGTGGGACAATGGAGGGGTGAAATAGTGGAGAGCACAGTGTGAAATGAGGCAAAATATGTATGTAGTTACTAATTTGTTATAATCCATAAAATCAACAAAAGTCACAAAAATAGTAACAAATTACATGCAAACCATCATATTACTGATTTAATCACAACATGCAAGTTGAGAACTGCTCATGATTCCACTAGCATGCAGACAAAGGGAATATACCAAAGATCTCAGTTAGAGAGGGCATGAAGTTGTTGGAACTACCCTGTTAAAAATGGGTGTCTACTAGACAGCTGAAGAAGAGAATAAAAGAGAAGACAAAGTAGAGTTAAGGCAAATGAGTGGTCATTCACTGAATGAAATCTTGACAGCCCAATGCCTTTACCAGGAGAGGATTAGTGCTTTCTCATTCTGAAAAATTCCAGTTTGAATGCTGTTGAACTCTAGTTCGCAACTCCTTTTGTTCATTCTTGGTCTTTTACACAACTTGCTATCATTGCTCATATTTAATTCTAGACAAAATCCAAGCTACTGGCTCCACCTACACAGTAGGTTCAATGGTCCATATCTATGTGTGTGGGTGGTAGGGAAAGGTTTTAGGAAAAGAAGGGCTCACATTCAAATGGATTTTCCCTATGCCTTTTAGTATGGCACTACTTTCCAGATGAGTGCATAACACCTAACCTAGGTGTGATGGTGGAATGGAAGCTATGAAAAAGAGCAAAGGAGGACGATACATATTTAAGCAACTCTACTCAGCAATATATCCTGTGTTATAAATACAACTAGTCACCCTACATCACCATGCTATTTTGCAGTATGAAAAAATAAAGCTTCTACCTAGAGAACTCTATGATCAAGGTCACAGCTACCTGACAAAATTACTCTAAACTCTATCCAAATTGCTTTCAGTTGTACCCACATCAATCTTAATCAGCTACCCATTTAATGATTTATAGAATTATAAAAATGCTAATGTATACAAAATATTTTACTCTAGAATGTTACAGAATCTTTATAGCCAATGAAAAGGCAAATGATTCAGATGATATGATTATATACATAGAGAATCCCAAAAACTCCATAGAAAAACTACTCAAAACTATAGACCAATTCAGTAACGTAGCAGGATACAAAATCAATGCACAAAAATCAGTAGCCTTTCTATATGCAAACACTCAGTCGGAAGAAGAAGAATCCCCTCCAAAATTGAAACCAAAAAAATCAAATACCTGGGAATAAACCTAACAAAAGAGGTAAAGGACTTATACAAAGAAAACTACAAGATGCTGTTAAGAGAAATAAAGGGAGACACAAAAAGATGGAAAGACATCCCCTGCTCATGGATTGGAAGAATCAACATCATCAAAATGGCCATCCTACCAAAAGCAATCTACAGATTCAATGCAATTCCGATAAAAATCTCAATGACATTCTTCAAAGAAATAGAATGGATATTGAAGGAATTCATATGGAACCACAAAAAACCTCGAATAGCTAAAGCTATCCTGACTAAAAAGAAGATGAATGGAGGGATTACATGCCCTGACTTCAAACTATACTACAAAGCCATAATAATTAAAACAGCATAGTACTGGAGCAAAAACAGACACACGGATCAATGGAACCGACTAGAAAACTCAGAAATAAATCCACATATTTATGGACAACTTATCTTCGACAAGGAGCAAAGAATATGCAATGGAACAAGATAAGTTTGTTCAATAAATGGTGTTGGGAGAACTGGACTGCTACATGCAAAAAAATGAAGCTAGACCACTACCTCACACCATGCACAAAAACCAACTCAAAATGGATAAAAGACCTGGAGATAAGACCTCAAACCATAAAGTTTATAGAAGAAAAAATAGGCAAAACTCTACATGACATACATCTCAGCAAAATCTTTAAAA
>PVIJ01004411.1:0-71131 GCA_004024925.1 Scalopus aquaticus | reverse complement strand
TACACAATACAACCAATAAAGGACTGATAACAAAAATCTACAAAGAGCTCACACAACTCAACAAAAACAAAGTCAACAATCCAGTCAAAAAATGGGCAGAAGAGCTAAAAAGACACTTCTCCGAAGAAGAAAAGCAAATGGCCAACAGGTACATGAAAAAATGTTCAACATCACTTATAATCAGGGAAATGCAAATTAAAACCACAATGAGATACCACCTCATGCCAGTGAGAATGGCGCACATTAATAAAACAGTCAACAACAAATGTTGGCAAGGATGTGGAGAAAAAGGAACTCTCCTACACTGCTGGTGGGAATGCAAATTGACCCAACCACTATGGAAAGCTGTATTGCGTTTCCTCAAACTGCTAGAAATGGAGCTTCCATATGACCCGGCAATACCACTACTGGGAATATACCCAAAAGACACAAAAACACTAATCCGAAAGGATACATGCACCTGCATGTTTAATGCAGCACTGTTCACAATAGCTAAGGTATGGAAACAATCCAGATGCCCAAAAATAGATGACTGGATCAAGAAGATGTGGTACACATACACAATGGAATACTACTCAGCATTCAAAAAAGACAAACACATGCAATTCGCAGCAACATGGATGGACCTAGAGGGGATCATGATCAGTGAAATAAGCCAGAAAGAAACAGAAAATTATCGAATGGTTTCACTTATAACAGGAATATAGGGGAGCCAAATAAGAAAGCGACATTCAGCAGGGTAGGAGGGGAGGGGTAAGTCTCAAGAGGGGGGAGGAGAGGAGCACGGAAGACTATGGTGATGGCTCCACGGGTGAACAGGTGGTGGGTAACTTATGGGGAACACACAATAATGTAAAAGATATGAATAACAAAAATAAATAAAATATCTATTAAAAAAAAGTTAAGCATAGATTTACCATATGATCCTGCAATTCCATTTCTGAGCCTATACCCAAAAGGACTGAAAACAGGGGTGCAGGCAGATACTTGCACACCCGTGCTCACAGCAGCACTAATCACAACCACCAAAGATGGAAGTAACCCAGTATCCATCAACAGATGAATGGATAAACCAATGGGCTGTCTGCATACAATGGAATAGTTTTCAATCTTGGAAGGAAATTCTCACTCAGGCTACAGCATGGATGAAACTTGGAGATCTTATGTACATAAACAAGACCATAAACATCAATATTGTACAATTTCACTTGTATGAGGTACCTAAGGTCATCAAGTTCATAGAGACAAGAAGGTGGAATGGTGGCTTCCAGAGGGCTGGGAGGAATGGGGAGTTAGTGTTGAATGGGAATTGGTTTCAGTTTAGGAAGATGAAAAAGTTCTGGAAATGGATAGTGATAATAATCGTACAACATTGTAAATGTACTTAATGCCATCAAATTGTACACTTAGAAATGGCTAAAATGGTGAAGGCAAATGATATTTTAAAATCTCTCCTACATCAAAGATACGTAAAAATCATTTTTAATTAAAAAGAAAAAATCCACATGTTTGGCAATAGGGGACTTATTTAATGCATAACTGTCCATTCATACAATCTAGTAGTCTGCAGTGACTAGAAAGAGTGAAGTTGATATTTATTTATGTGTTGATATGGAACTAGCAAGAGAGAACATTTAGTTAAAAAAAAAACATAATAGTGTGTGGTTTGGGTCAAACAATGCTAGGTATACAAGATATACACGAATATGTTCTGAAAAGATAAATATGAAATAGATAAGGGGTTATGTCTGGAGAGTGGGTCTAGAGGAAAAGGAGGATTTGCTTTTCATTGATCTACTATCCTGTTTGGATGTTCAACCATGTGATTTGCTTTTTCTCATGATAATAAAAATAAAGGCAATCTGACCTTTGTTCCAAATTTTAACATATTTCCTATTAATACAAGAGTTCAAATATTGTAAAAACACAAAGAACTAGGTAGTAAATAGTGGACTTGCTGTCATTACATCATTGCTTCCTTTTCTCATATGTCCCAAAGTCTATCTAAGTAGACTAAAAACAAGCACACTAGTATAATGGATAGTGGGCAAAGACAAAAGCTTTGATTCTGCCTCCAATTTCTTTCCATAGCTGTTAATTCCTCCTCTCCAGTTCACATAGCTGGGAAATGATCAGAGATTTTAGATTTTTAAGTAAACACAAAGCCTTGATGACTGTAATTTTCATTTGTTTATTTTATCATTCAGTCTACCCTGAAATAGAAGCTCAAATTATTACTCATTTTGTTGTTATAACTAAAAACAAATTTCAGACTAATAAACAAATTTTTGATGACCATTTTAGTCTTCACAAGATTTGCTTCTGAGAGTCATAAACTTTTTTTTAATTTGGTTTCCTAATTTAAAAAAACACTCAACAAAATGTTTTAGATTATCTTCATCTTTACAAGTCATGGATTCACCTGAAACTTCATGGTGAGTGGATTGTATGGGCTTAGCTGATCTTACAAGCACATTTGAATGAAAAACAAAACAAAACAAAACAAAACAAAACTTACTTTCTGGTCCCCTCTTACTATCCTAACCCCTTAATCCTCCATATCCACTTTAATCATATGATATTCTCCAAGTCACATAAATATCAGTATTATATGCATTGTAAGTCTCAAAGAGTAAAAAGCTTATATAGAAAATATATAGAAAATTTACAATAGTCAATTCTTTTGGAGCAGCAGGGCAAAAACCCAAAAGTATTTTCTCCTTTAAATCCCCATGACCTTTCTATAGCCTAGATAAATTCAAATTAAGAGTTAGCTACAACCAAATATCTAGCTAAATTGATTTGTCAAAGCTCAGCAACATAGGAGTATTCATTTTAAAAAATTGTTTGAACTACACTTTAAATTTTTCACATTAGTTGAAAATAGAATTAAGAAAACAATTCCATTTACAGTAACATCAAGAATAAAAAACTTAGAAATAAATTTAACCAAGGAAGGACAAAAGTTGTGTACTGAAGACTACAAATTATTGTGTTAAGAAATTAAAGAAAAGCTGGATATATGCAAAGACATTCCAATTCATAGACTGGAAGACTTACTCTTGCTGAGATGGTAGCACACGCCAAAGTGATCGGCACAGTCAGTGCCTTCTCTATCAAAAGATTGAGTGCCTTTTTTTTTTTCTTTACAGAAATGGGCAGCTGATGCCGAAATCATATGGAAATGCAAGGAACCCAGAATAACCCAAACAATTTTGAAAAAGAGAAGACAATTTGGAAAGCTCACACTTTTATTTCAAAACTTCCTGCAAAACTTCAGTAATAGAAACAATGCGGCACTGGCAAAGAGATAAACAGAGATATCGCTACAATAGAATTAGGGGCCTAGTTATAAAATCATACATATATGGTCAAATGATTTTCAACAGGAGTCCAAGATCACTCAATGAGGAAAGAACAGTTTTTTTTCAATGAGTGATGCTGATTTAACTGGCTATCCAAATGCAAAATTTAGAATTTAGAATCCTACCTACCTGAAAACTAACTCAAAATGAGCTAAAACTATAAAAATCTTAGAAAACAACATAGAGATAAACCTTCATGACCTTGGGTTTAGTTATAGATTTCTTGAATGTATAATGAAAGCATAGTAATAAACAAAAAATAAATCAGGTTTCATCAAAATTAAGAACTTGTACTTTAAAATATATCACCAAGAAAGTAGAAAAGTTCACAAGAGAAAATATTTATAAAACATATATCTGATAAGGTTCTTATATTTAGACTGTATGAAAAAGTGTTACAGTGCAACAATAAAAGACAGTCCTATTAAAAGTTCAATGAATCTGGGTAGACATTTCTCCAAAGAAAATACATAAATAACCAATAAGTACATGAAAAGATAATCAGTAGTGATTGGGGAAATATAAATCAATACTACAATGAGATACCACTTCAGTAGCACAGGATGGCTATATTTTTTTAAGAAAATAATACGAGCATTGATGAGGACGTGAAGAAATTGGAACCCTCACATATTGCTAGTGGGAACATAAATTGTTGCAGCTGCTGTGGGAAATAGTTTCATCTTTTCAAGAAGTTAAAATAAAGTTTTCATATGACCCAGAATTTCCACTCTCATTAGTCAAAATTTAGAAATAGCTCAATTGTCCACCAATTGATGCATGAATAAGTAAAATGTAATGGAGTGGTATTATGCCATAAAAAGGAGTGAAGTACTACTAATACATGGTACAATGAACCTTGAAGACATAATGCTAAATGAAATGTATAAAAGGCATGTACTATATGATCCAGTTATATGAAATGTCCAGAATATTCATCCACAGACATAGAAAGTATGTTACTGCTGGCTAGTGGCTGGGAGGAGGAAAGAATGGTGTGACTGATAATGGTTAAGGAGTTCCCTTTTTCGGGTGATGGTAATATTTTTGGATTACATAGTGATGATGTTGCATACATTGTGAATATACTTTAAAAAAAAACACTGAACTGCACACTTCAAAATTGTTAAAATGATAGCAGAAAGGAAATGCACATTTCACTCTGTAAATTATATCTCAATAAATCTAACATGAGGGGAATGAAGGTCAGCAAGATGTACTTTTAAGAACTAGTGGAAGGTTGGTAAGGTAAAGAAAGTGTGAAAAAAGATCAGCACCCAACTTTATGGCAGTGTCCACAGATATTCTTCGGTGCAAATGTGCCTGTGCTGCTCCATCACTGCTACTGTAACACATGAGAAAATTAGTGGTTATCCTAAAGAATCATCTATATAAATGGAGAGGTGAGATACAACAAGAGAGCAAGTAGTGTGCTAATAGTTTCTACAACTGTCACTTGAAGAAATGCTGCTCTCAGAGAACCCACAGCTGCACTGAAAATGTTGGAGGTGAATGAAAAGAGCCTTGAGAAAATGACAGTCTGACTTCAGAAACTTCTAATGATGCACAGCCACTCTGTCAGAGAGGGGCCAGCAGGAGAGATACGGTTTACATGCTGTGGACAGCAGCCATATAAGGGCAGGAGTGCCTCTGAAGAGCCTTCTAGAGTTATTGTGCTTTGATCTAGAGTGAACAGTTGCCAAAGGCTTAGCATGCTCACAGTGAAAAGAGGGGAGGCATGTGAGGGCTTCCACGGAATGCCTCACTTGATTAGTCAGAGTCCTGGGCAGAGAAAACACAACAACCCCACAGTGAGGCCCTCTATCATCAGAGGGACCAAAAACCTGTGAATGGGTGTGGCGCTATTTTCATTCATCTATTCAACAAATATTTACCAAGCGCCTCCACTCACCAGCACACCAGGTACTCTGTGTGGACACAGAGAAGAGTTATTTTTGCATACCATTCTTTGGTTAGTATTGAAAAGAATGCAAAATGACAGGATCCTCGACTTACAACCCAGCCATGCCTCCCTATTTTTCTGAGAACAAAAACAAAAGTCTGGACAGGGACTTAGGAGGCTCTGCATGATACGCACCCCACCCCTTATGCCACCTCCCTTTACGTCTCTGACCTCACTGCCAATATTTTTAACTCCCACCCCTCTCCACAACAGTCACTGGCCTCTTTGCTATTCCTCCAACTCACCAAACATGATTCTTTCACTTTGAAAATGTTCCCTATTTTCTCATAACTTGCTGCCCTCCCTACTTCCTTCAAGATTTTGCTAAAATTACAATTTCTCAATGGGCCTATTCACTCTGTCTTAACTAAAATTACAACCCATCTGTCCCCCTCATTTCTTTTTCTTCCTATTCTTCTGTTTGCATTTTCTTTTACTTTCCATGTTCCATTTTAACACACTATGCAATTTCCTGATTTATTATATTTATTGCACTCTTCCTAATGGAAGCTCCATGAGAGCAGGGAGTTATTTCTTGTTTCTATTATTCACTTCCATCTCTCCAGTACTGAAGTAGTACAGGTTCAATAAACATTCATGGAATGAACAGAAGTAATTTATAACAATACCTTTGGAACTTATAGGAAACCCCCTTGGACCGGCTGCTTGGGCACACTACTGCTGAGCACCGAAGTCACAGCTGCAATCTCATGGCACCAACAGCCACAGGCAGCCTCTGAGATGTGAAGGTGAAGAAACCCTATCACTCAACAGTGGATAGCATTTCCTGAGATACCTGAACACCACTCAACTGTGCTTCCCATCTCTCCTTTTCCCATTAATACCTGTCAGTGAGTTATGTGGGTGGACAAAAATTATTTCTATGTGAGATGTTTATTATGTAATGGCCTATATTTTCCACAAATAGTCCTTAGACTGGAAGCAATGAGCTAGAAGGGAGTTGTTTTTACTTTATTTTTCTAAGTCATCTCTGATTCTTTATAATCCCTGGTATTTCAAGCACTACAATACATGCGGTTACTTAAATTTTTCATTTCCTCATCTTGTTCTTATTTCTTTCACTTTTAAAAAATGAAGAAGAGAAAGAAAATATCCCTCATGCTTTACTCCTAAGAAAAGTTCATCCACAATATATTGTTAAAGTTTCCTTGGTTGTGTTTGTAATTCCTGTCTAATCTTGCATCTTCACGGGCTAAGAAAACCCAAGGTCATTTAATAATGACAGTTCTAATCAACAGGAAAAACTTCATTATTCAAGTGTTCATTTATAAATGTGTGAAAAATGTAAATAGGGATTATTGGTATATGACATGAGATTATCAGGATACAAAATGAGGCCAAATAAAGCATCATTGTTTGCCTTTATACAGCAGTACAAAGCAGTAACTTGGCTGAAAGCAGATGCTGTTTTCTATTCTCGTCATCAGTTAAATCACTTGTACACATGCATTGTCTTGAACCATTCCAAATAAATCCCACTGATTCGTCTGTAAAATTGAGAGGTTAAGATTAGCTTCTGAGTAATTTATTTACATTCTAAAGTGAAAAAAAAAATGTAGGCACTTTTGGCCAAAAAGTAAAAATCCCATGAATACCTTTCTTGTTTTCAAATCTAGGTTTTATTTCCCCATACTGTAGAGTCCAAAGTAATGTATGTTAGTGGGTTTAACACCAAGTAATTGAAACATTATATCTGGTTCACCAAAAAAAAAAAAATATATATATATATATATATAAATCAGTAGAAGTTTAAGCTTCAACTTAAATAGATACTTAAGCCAAAAATCGCCTTCCTTAGGTTAAAACAAACATCAGCTATTTATTTATACCAACCCAATGCAAATTCAAAGCTTTTGCCTTTATGTGTATATTAACTTTAAAAGTTCTAATGAATATTCTGTCAGTAAGATGAAGGAGATAGGCTAGGAAGAGAGAGAGGGGTGTCGGAGGGGGAGTACTGAGACAAGATACTTTTGTGGGTGGATTAGTTACAGGTATACCTGAAAACTAGTTAAACCAAACAAAGTTGCTTCAATTTTTTTAGCTGTTCTGTTTAGGAAGGTTAAGGAAAGACTACATTTTCTTTATCTGGGCACTAAAATGAAATATTAGTAAATTAGTTTTTATTAAAATTAGAACTTCTCTGTCAAAAAATACCATTGAGAATGTGAAAAGGCAAGTCATAGGCTAGGAAAAGGTATTTACACAACATATACCTAATGAAAGACTTCTATTCAGAATATATAAAGAACTCATACAACTCTGTAGGAGTTAACCCACAATAACTTTTCATTGTCTGCTTACCAGGATAAAGCACTTTAACCTCAGTGTTGTTAAGGATGTGGCATAACTGAAGTACTCATACATTGCTGGTGTAGTTTAAATGGGCTAAACGCCATTGGAAAACCATTCGACAATATCCTCAAAAGTTAGACATAAGCCTATCTTATGGTCCATAATTCTAGGTAATAAAAAAAAAAGCCTAAGGCATGTTTACCAAATGATATGTGCAAATACATGCAAAGCAACTTCATTCTTAACAGGCAAACACTGGAAAACAATCAAGTGCCTATCAACAATAGCATGAATAAATTGTGCCATATTCACATAAGGGGCTATCAAACAACAAAGAAAAGAATAAACTGCTGACATAGGCAATAGTGTGGACAAAATTCACGGACAAAGTTCAAGCAATAGACACCAGATACAAAGAGTATATACTATGGGATCCAAAAGAGGCAAACCAAGTTTATTGGTCAAAAGGTGGTTACCTTTGTGGGAGAGTGTAACTGGCAGAGAGGGTGCAGTGGAGGTACTGAAAATAGTGTTTCCCTTTTATTGTTGGTTATAGTGTATACATAAATAAAAATTTATGCTCCCAATGTGATTTCACCTCCTAACTGGTCACATGGTTCTTCAAGGACATGAGCTGTATACCATGATGTTCTTCTCAAAACCCATCAGTGGCTCCAATTTCACCCAGAGTAAAAAGCCAAATTCTTTACAATGACCCACAATACCTATATCATTTGGACGCTACTATTGTGCTCTTCTCATTTAGTCTGCTGCTTGCTGCTGCTGAAAAGGCCCTATCACATGGCCTTTGTCCTTGTTGTTCCCTCTGCCTGAAATGTTCCTCCACCAGATAACTACCAAGCTCACATTATCTTACCTCCTTCAAGACTGATCAAATGCCGTCTTCTCCTCATTCAAGCCTCTCCTGACCCTGTCCACCTCAGATCTCATTCGTGTTTATAAGAGTGGGTGTGGGTGTAGATGTGTATGTATGAGAGGGGAGGGGTTGATTAGAATCCATTACAATCAGACTGACAACACTAAAGAAGAAAATAAAAACAGAGCTTCTGGGAATTATCAAGAAACAGAAAAATACTTGATTTCCTTTAATGTTTAACAGGTTTTTAAAGAATATGCACAATTCACTCACATTCTTTTCCCATTAGTCTTCAACAAATATTTAGAATATACAAAAAGACTTTTTATGTGGCCTCTTGGGAAGCTAGAGAAAACCAGCAGGATGTGGGAAGAAAATGACTGTATTCCCAATGGTGTTGACGGGTGTGTGTGTGTTTTCTCCTGAGTGCGCAAAAATAAAAAAGAGAAGGCAAGAATTGAAAGTAGTGATGTAATGCATAAAAATAGATTCAAATGCAAATCTAACAAGAGCTTTTCCTTTATTGCATCCTAATATTCACCCCTGAAATACAACAAAAAGATTGCTTCTTGTTTTTCCTTCAAGCTGAGGGATTAAGTCTTAATAAGTAATGAAGACATACTAGATGGGAATGGGGTGGGGAATAAAAGACAACCAAGAAATAAAATGAGAAAGTGTTTTCTGCTGTCATGAGACAAAGTTTAACAAATAGAAATAAGTCTCAACCCACCAAATTCCTATACTTACAGATCTTCCATAGAGTCTTTCACAGACATTTAAATGATACTTGGCCCCCACACATTAATTGTCTGGTGGACCCAATTGGTCCGAGAAGGCAGCTACCCCCACTCTGTATTTCTTGATTATCACAGTCCCCTTTCCCGTTTGGGCAGAGGGGAAAGACTGATGCTTGTCTCAAGAGGGTCTGAAGAGGTATACTATGGAAGGACCTTCTTATTTCAGAACTTAGCCATGTCCTATAGAAAAAGACAAACAAGAAAAACCAAATTTTGTGTTCATAAAGTTACAAGAATTGGTTTTGTTGAAGTTATGTACCGTAGAAAAATGAAGGGCAGGAAACTAGGCATCAAATTAGTCAATGAATGGGAAATACATGCTAACTGTAGCATTCCAGACAAATGTTGCATATTTCTTTTATTACCTTCCTTAAAGGGTCATTGTCAGGACTACATGAATCAATGCACTGGCTGTTAATGGCTTGGTTCTGTCATTGGTCATAAATTTGCCCTTCACTTATAATGAGGGAACTCAGGACATAGATTGATGGATCCTGAAATTCTTTGGGGGTTGTCTGTGTCTATGGGTTGCAGTGGTGGGTGCATAGAAGGGGTACCGTAACTTCCCAACTCCTAATAAAGACCCCACACTTATTTTGCTCTGGGTCCTGCAAATCATGTAGATGGCCATGAACTGGGCATTCTAGGAAATCCTCTCCCAAAGAGGAAAGGGCCGTATGCTCCTACTTCCAAGAAGAGAAACCCCCTTCTTACATTTCTGTATGTCTGGGAGTAAAATATTCTAGACAAAGGGATACTGTTTCCACTAATTTTGTGAGTGATATAAAACATTATCATGGTGCCTTACAAATAGAGAGTGATGCAAGTAGCCTGACCAAGTGGGTCACATGACCAGACAGGTCTGTGGTACTTCTGATAACTGTAAGTAGCGGAACTAGGTACTTACAGACTGTTAATACTACCTTTAGCAGGAGAAACTTAACATAGGCCCTACGATTCTGGAGCAAAGCTATGCCATCTGCAGCAGAGAAATATCATATGTCATTCTAAAAGCAGCCCCCAGCATCCTACTAGGCCAGAGAAAGAGCAGCCCATCATGGTGTCTTATCTTCTCATGCTGCAGAGAATGTCCCAGGCAACACAAGACAATCTAGTTTGCCTCACTACAAGGAAGACTCATACAAGAGTCACATGCTTTGCTGCCCAGTAGCAAATACTGACTTATCATTGTCACCTTAATGCAGACTCCTGGGAAAGCCCCGGAAGTCTAGTATACCTCCTAGCATCATGGATCACCCTGCTGCCCACCACCAGGCCAGCCTGAGGATTAAGCACCATCTCACACCCCACCCTGGTGCTTGCTGGCTGAGAATACAGGACTTGGCGACAGGCTGACCTGTCCCAGGGCAACTGGAGCATAGGCAACAGGTGCTGGGTTGGGAGTCATGCCAGTGAAATTCTTTGTAGGCCACATGTAAGCAATATTGCAAAGCTCTGAGCCCCGTTTAGCAATCTTGAACAGTGTTTGCCAGCCTCAGTAAACAGCCTTATGGTCATTCATAACTGGAACTATAAGTCTAGCATGAAAATTTGGGGAGGTTCTGATTGATGCACACTTCAGTTCCAAATTGCTTTTTGGTATCTATCACAATTTTATTATTTAAGAATGATTGAATCTATTTATTGTTGTGGATAAAAGTAAATGGGAAATGCTTTTCAAATTCAAACTTAACTAATGTCACAAAAAGCATCAAGATGTTTCCTCCAACCAAAGACTCATATGCATTTTTAAGTGATCAAATATTTCACATTGTGAAAACCTTGTGATTTTTCATATGAATGTAACTAATAAGATTTTTGTTTTCATATTTTGAAACAGGCAAAAATAAATCTATATAAATACAAATAAAATATCCATCCTAAAAGCTGTACATGATATAAAACTAAGAAAGAGCTTGACAACAGAAAAAAATCACAGGCTAAGAGTTTCAAATGCCTTCCACCAAGTATTTTCATTTTTCTCAGTCTGTGAGAAGAACTTTTAATCAAGATGAGAACAGACTTTGCAAGAATAAAAGTACAAGTGAACAGAAGAGTAAACCAATCTAAAAAGAAAGGAATTTACTTGTTTTGAAAGCTCCCATCCCAAGTTCTTAATTAGCTCTGGATAAATGGATTATGGTTTTTGTTTTTCTTTATATTGTATTTTTAAAATGTATTGGGTTTTAAATTAAAACCTGCAGTTATTCTCTTAATCCAATTACAAGGGGTTTTCTCTGAGGTCCAAGACATCCTACAGGCTCTGTAGACGTAGGGCTTTTATGAGTCTCCTGGAACAAAACAAGAAAATACTGTTTGATGTGCCTTTTATTGAAAGAAGAGTCTGTAGATTTTGCCAACTTTTAAAGAGACCTGTGAAGTCTTTGCCTTCCCTGCAAAGATTAAGATCTCAGAAATAGAGTTCAATTAGTGCAAAAAGGTTTGGGGAGAGCTGTGGTAGTATCAGGTTTTGTGGTTTGAGGGGTCGGGCAGAATCATCATAGCAAGTGCTGGCGGCCTTCTGTGGTTAAGCCTGAGTTACTAATATGCATGGACCCATCAGACCTAGCAAGGCACCATGCCTGACATTGAGAAATCCCCCTTACAATGGTGGAGGCAGAATCACAATTCCAGTGGTGAAGGTGCCTTGCAAATGCTGTGCTTTTCCTGCTTATGGTGCAACACCATGTGGGTAGGCATTTTCACTTGGATTAGTGCCTCTATTCCCCCAGCAATCTGGGAAGGTACATAAAAGTAGTATAATTAACTTGATTTAAAACAGAGAAACTGAGGTATTAGAAGGAATTATTCTCTCTCTCTCTCTCTATTCCTATAGTGGCCTTTAGGTCAGAAGCATCTGCTCCTCTCCCCAAGGAAAAAAGTGTTTAGAAAGACCCTGCGGGGCCCCTTCCTACTTCTGGGCTCTGAGGCCTTGGGAGGAGGGACACCACCGCTTGCTGGGGCAGGAAGGAACCCACTTGCCAGCACTTTTCTCCCTCCACATCTTCCTGCTCCAAAGAAGCCTTCTCAGTTCTCACACTCTACTTAAGCTTGTGAGGGCAGAACCCAGAGACACGTCTGCCTCTTTTTCTCTTTCTAGTCCCAAAGAAAGTGAGAACGAGGTTCTGAGTATACACATTGCCCTGCAGACTCAAAGTCTATCATAAAGGGATGGTCTCAAAGTCCTTGTGGGAGTAGGGGGAGAAAGAAGGTGAATTTTAAGACTCCATCTGTGGCAGGTCACATCACTTTTTCTAATTGCCCCATTGGTAATAGAGGTGCTATTTTATATCTCCAACTGTGTGATCCTATGTCACTTCTAAATAGTTTTCCAAATTTGGGAGTGAGGAACCAGGTATGACATTATCATCTCTTAAATTCCCAGCAAGAGTTTCACAAAAATTAAAGATTTAATCAAGATCACATGCCTAGTAGGTGGTTCATTACTGAAAACCACTTTCTCAGTTCCCATGCATCCAAAAGTATTATTGCCAGAACACAGTCTTAGAAATTCAAGTATATTATGAGGACAATGAGACAAATTATTTGCATTGAGGGCTAATCCAGAAAATCTTCCCAGGTGGAGTGCACATATTTTTTAAGAAGCAGCTCTAATTTCACATTCTACATCAAGCCTAATGTAATTACTGTGGATTATTTAACATACTTAAGCTTCATTTTCATCTGCAAAATGAAGGGTTCAAGCAGATGAGCTTCAAAAATCCTTCCAGTGTGAACATTCTCTGTCTTTGAGCCCAAGCCAAGCTATAAAGATCTCTAAGTTTTCCTTTACTTAACTTCCATAAAAACACTATCTATTCTCTGTCATCCTATTACTACCTGTACCTATAAGTTAAGCATTTTACTAGAACATTATGCTTAATGTAACTTCTTGCTAGAGAATAACATTTGCAACACTCTTTTTTTTTTTTTTTTTTGCCTATCTCCTGCCAAAAGCTGAGGAATTTTTGTTTCTTCTAAAAACAAATGACATTAAGAAAGTGAAGATGCAAAATATTATCTGGGGAAAGGTATTTGTAATACATATACCCAGCAAAGGACTCATATTCAGAATATATATATTTCCTACAAATGATTGAGGAAAAGACAAAAAAAATTAATATTTTTAAAAAGGGCAAGAGACAGTAACCTAATGATTGACATGTATATGAAAAAGTAACTCATAAAGCAAAAAGAAATTTAAATCACAATGAGATATAACCACCATAGTTGCTAAATTTCTTAATACTAAGAGTTAATGAAGACAAAGAAGACTGGGAAAACTCTAACATAGCTGATGTAAGTGTATGGTAGTTAAAAAAAAAAAAGTAGTTAAGCAGTATCACTTAAATCTAAGCCTGCATCTACCCTATGCCAACAATCTCATTCCTGGAGAAATGGGTGCTATGTTCAAAAAAGACATGCACAAGAATATCTGCAGCAGCTTTATTCATAATAACCAAAAAGTGGAAAATAATCCAAATGTACATTAATGGTACTGAGGATAAATTATGCTGTAATCACAGAATATTGCTTAGAAATATTGTTTGTTCACTACACAAACAAGATGGATCTTACAGACATGACACTGAGTAAGATTCAAAAAAGATCAAAAAGATACTATATGATACTATATGATTCAGTTTATACAAAGCTCACTAAAAGGCACAACTAATCAACTGTGATAGAAGTCAGAAGAGTGGGAGGCACTGAGTGAGAAGGAAGATAAGCACTTTCTGGGCTGCTAGAGTTGTTCAAAATCCTGATCTGGGCCACAGTTTTAAACAAATAACGTTGGATACAAATATTCATCATCTATGCACTTGAGATTTTATCTTTACAGATTTTACCTCAATTTATACTATACCTCAACAAAAACAATAATAAAAGTACAGAATCACAAAATAGCATTCATGCAAATTAACTGAATAATATTCAACACACTTATTTGTTGAGATAGTCTATTTTTACTCTTGAATGACAGCATTTCTACATACGTTCTCAACTGCACTGTGTATGTCCAGTTTCTAATAAGTAATTTTTTGAACTATATTTTAGACTTAGCTCTTAACTCTTTATAAGAGATGGGGCTTTATAAGAAACAAAGTAAAATCTGTTGTCATTTTACTAAAAGGATGTTTGAATAGGGCATTTCTTCCATTTCCTCTTTATGGAGAAGCACTGGAGAAAATTCTTTCAGTGCTCATGTCAAGAAAGCTGTTTCTCTTGAGGAAATGATATGCTTTTATCTGATGGATGTTGTTAATTCCGGAACTGGACTTTCTGGGGGTCAGAACATAATGGGAAAACCCCACAAGCCTTCCTAATTTTCTTGTCACTTTTTACCTACCTCTTAAACCATTCTCTTTTAGAAGTTTGTGATATGATCCAGTCATCAATTTTGGGCATTTGGGTTGTTTCCATATTTTAGATATTGTAAATAGTGCTGCAATAAACACAGGGGTGCATGTGCCCTTTTTGATTACTGTTTTTGTGTCCTTTGGGTATACTCCTAGTAGTGGAATTGCTGGGTTGTATGGAAACTCCATTTTTAGCTGTTTGAGAAACCGCCATACAGCTTTCCATAGAGGCTGGACCAGTTTGCATTCCCACCAACAGTGCAGATGTGGCACATGTACACAATGGAATACTACTCAGCAATCACATATGATAAACTAACGCAATTCACAGCAACATGGATGGAGTTAGAAAGGATCATGCTTAGCGAAATAAGCCAGAAGGAAAAAGAAAAATATCGAATGATATCACTTATAGGAGGAATATAAGAGAGCCAAACGAGAAGTCAGAAGAAAATAGCACGCAAATCAAAAACAAAAACAAAAACTAGCAGACAACCACAAATAAGAGACATTCTGCAGGGCAGGGGGAAGAAGAGAGACCAAAACAGGGGAGAAAAGAGCACAGGGGACTATGGTGATGGTTCATGGGTGAACTGGTGGCTGGAAACTTACAGGGGATACATAATAATGTAAAGGATATAAATTAAATAAAATCAAATTTTAAACAAGAAGTTTGTGATATGTAAATCTTATCAACTACTTTTATTCCTGACTTCATTTTACCTTATTTTGTCTGTATCTTGGTTTCTTCATAATTTTATTCTACTGTAGTATTTGTTATTATATAACAACTCCTATGAACACTTTGCCTTTAAGAAACATGCAATATCAATATAGAACTTCAAATATATATGTATCCGTATATATGGTTAAATTCTGTCCTACTTCCTAACCTTTTTACACAAGTCTATAAGCATCTTGGATCTGCCCATGTGTGAGTTATTAAACAGTTTCAGGTAGACAGTAGGGGCTTAACAAGCACCATTTGACTGCTTCTGTGCAATTACAGCTAATGGCGATGGCTTCAGATCATGTGGTGCAGAACATGAACACATTTTTAAACCATGAAAGAAGTCTTGCTCTAGGCCTGCAAAAACTTGCACACCATTTGGAAATTGGGTTATTTTAATTACAATGTCATAGAGAACGATATGTATTTTAATCAACTTCAGTTGACAATATAGCAACCACATCATAGCTGATGCTGATTCCAAACCATCTGAAGAATTACTTCCAGGTTTTAAGAACTGGCAGCTTAACTAAGCCAGTTAAGAGCACAGCCTGCCCAGCTGCTTACTGAGCCGGACCCTGAAGGATCCAGGCCTGTCATTCAGAAGATTTTGAGAACCAAGGACCTAAACCAAGTGTAATCTCTAAGACTAGATCCCATGCTCTAGGGAGGAGGCACCTCCCAGAGGCTATGCTTTTTCCTAACAATTTTCTAAACTACTGGCAAGAAATTAGCTTCTCTGTCCTTCAGCACAGTCAGCAAACAGCACCAAAGTTTTGCTTGGCACTTCCTTTTGACAACATCTTGCAGTTTATACAGCTGGTCCGCTATTATAAAAGTTGTGGGTGACCTTTAGTACATAATAATGCCTTCAACTTTTGAGAAGCTGGTTGCCATTTTGCCCACTGACCACAAGATTTCCTTAAGGGAGATGATTCTCCACCATTAAAACTGACTGACAATATTTCTTGATTTGCTTAATTAAGTAACCATGGGGTAGCTAATACTGGAATAGTTATTTCAGAATTAAAGCATGCTGGTTCTTTGTGTTAATGTTATTCTACACAGTAAACATACTGCTTAAACATAAAAGCTTTTATAATTTATAATGAAATAACTATAAAGAGAACCTTTAGAGATAAATTATAAATTTGTGAATACTGGGCATACCAATACCAATGTTTATAGAAGGAAGTTAGAAGTCCTTTGAAAAACACACTTGAAGGACTAATACATGTAGTATATCAGATATAGGAGGGAAGTGTACGATTTAGGAAATCTCATATAGGAAGTCATTTATAAGCCTCTTTGGAGAAACTATGGTATGTTTTAATACTTGTTTTACAAATCACAATGAAAAAAATTAACACCATTAGGAAATAGTTTTTGGAAGTAAGCACTAAGTGGAAAAAAATCTACAACATGAAAAGTTGTTTATTGAGGTGAGTCACAGCCCTAACATTCAAATAATTGGTAATGAATAAATTAGTGACTTTTAAATAAGATAATCTGAGATATTCTCAAAATATTAACTGTAAGAGAAGTCCAAGCAGTTATAATTCTCACCTTCTCATTTTATAGAGAATTTAAATTACTTAAGGTCAAGTGTCATATGTGATACCATACAGCTAGTGTCAGTGGTAGGATTAGAACCTGGAACTTCTGCTTCCTAGGCCACTACTTTCTACATGTCACCATGACCTTTTTGTTTGTAAAAGGAGGAAGTAAAAGAAAAAAGAAAATGTTGTTTGAGGAGGCTGAACCTACTATAGTTATTTGTAGAACCAGGAGGAAACAGGTTGTTATGGGCTGAACTGTGCCCCTCCCCTAATTAATGCTGGAATCCTAACCCCTCCTACTCCAAATGTGACTTCAAATAAGGTAGGATATTTATGAGGTAATAAAGGATAAATGAGGTCATATGTGTAGGTGCTAACTTCATATGACTGGTGTCCTCTTAAAATGAAAAGTTTAGAACACAGACAGGCACGGAAGGAAGACACAAGGAGAAGATGGTCATCAATGAACGAAGGAGAGAGGCCTCCAAAGAAATTGATCCTGCTAACACCTTGGTGTCAGATATCTAGCCCTCAGAATTGTGGGGAAAAAAAGTTTCTGTTGTTTAAGTCACCCAGTTTATATTATTTTGTTACAACAGCCCTTGCAAACTAACATACAAGATATAGACAATTTCTATCCCTAAGAATCAGCATGAAACCTACAATCTCAAATTCAGTTCTGTGGTGGTTTCTAATAGTAGATGAAGGTGAGACACATTGTTTTCTGACTGAGTTTAAAATATTGAATGGAGTCAACCAATATATAGAGTGATTTTAATTAAAAATTTCATTTCAAATCAACAATCAAAGCTGACTTGATTAAACCAGCATCTAGTTATTTCCAACCAGCATCTAATGGGAAAGAAACTATTAGACCATCTTACTCGAGGTGGCACCTATCAACCTTGCAGGAGCTATGAGGCCTGAACAGAATGGTAGAGAGATTTCAGGATGAGTGTCAGTTCTAATCCATGGCGATGACTAATGGAAGGGTCATGTTTAAAACTGATTCCAAGCTAGCTTCTGGGTTCAGGAGAAGGGGGCTGGCTCCAACATCTGTCTAGGGCATAGGAAGGGGCATGGGTAGCAATATGCCCTGGAGACTGGATTACCCAAATGCAAATCTGTAAGTAAATATCTATGAAACATGCCAGTCACTTTTTATGCTTTTATATTTGAAAATTGTTCTAATAGATTAATAATGACAATAACATATTTTCAATGAAACAGTATATGGAAAAGTGATGGCGGCAGGAGGAGACAGGAATCATCTGTCCTTGGCAGGTGATATTCTCTGGCTGCAGATAATAGATTAGAAATTAAACCAACTCTACATAGGTTCTTTAAGAGCAACTATACTTCTTCCACTACCCAGGATCTTGTCCTTCCTTCCACTCACCAGCCTCACCACTCTAACTCCATGGTTGAAGGATGCTTTTAACAGCCAGAAGTTTAGGCTGAAATATTACCAGTGCAGGGTAATTTAATAGTTATTGGTATACAAATAGTAAAACTGCCCATAAGGAATTTGCACCTTTCTTATTATGTAAAATGACCACAGAGAATTAACTACTAACAGGAAACTGTATCACATGAGTGTTCTGAATTCTTCTTATTCAATACCACATGTAAAAATCATTTTATTCCCACTAGGGGAGAAATGTATTTTCATTCTTTTGAACATTTTAAACATTATGAGCTTCATAATTTATTATACATTTTCCAAGTAAAACTTTCTGTAGCGAATCTCAAAAGACTCTCTTGTCTATGTGGGATTGGATTGGATCAATTATGAAAAATTTCAAAATAAAGTTGTTTTACTTTTTCGTTTCATTATAAATTATAATTATAGTATTGAGGCAGAATATCTTTGCACATAATTTCAAAGCTTGGCTATTTAGATCTTAATTGAGATAGTACTTCATTTCAAACCTCAGAGACAACAAAATTTTAAGACAATGAAAATATAAAAGCTGTTGGTTCCTTACAAACGGAAATGCTTTGCACTGTAATAATTGACTTAAGAATTCTAGTTTACTTATATATCTAGGTTATACAACTTTCCTCCATTTAATCAATGCATTATTTTAAGTAATTTCAATAATGTAATGATAATGTTATCTCACTTCAATGAAGATATATCCAATAAAAAGTCACTATGAAAAACTCTTTTACTCGTGCATTCAACAATATATACACTAGCCCAAATCATTATTCTTTCAAGTAAAGCCCAGGAGCAAAAGAATTTAAAGAAAGTAGACCGTTAGGTTCAGTCACCATATAACATTTGTGAATAATTTGCTGGGTTTCAAAAAGTGCAAGAAAAATGCTGCACATTTGAAATCTGGTGAAAGGTAAATGAAGACAAGGCCTAAAGCAAGCCTTACATGCCAAGGGTTAGAGACAAAGTGAATACGCAGCTGCTTTAAGTCAAGCATTTATAATCTAAAATATGTAGAAGGAAAACACCCTGTAAATAACAGAATTAAGCATGAGAAACACATATGTGAATATTTTTAAGCCAAATCCAATAAAATATTTGTTAACAGACAAAAAATTGAGCCATAATTTTTGAAACTTGTATAAGCTTCATTCAGTTTCTTAAGGCCAAAGTAACACAGTATTTACAAATACAGCCAGAACAACTCCCAAGTAGTTTATGAGTATTTTCTGTACTCTGGAAGATACCACAATACAGAACATACTTAAGCAAACCACAAACTTGAGGCTGATGATCTTGCAAATTTATACTTCTTTTTTTATTAAAGGAAAATGAGGAAAGCAAAAAAAATCCACACATTAGAGAGATAAACACTAGTGGTTCCCTAATATTTATTGTTATAAAATATCAATCTTTTCTGTAATAAAATGCTTGAAATCTTCAAAATTACTATTATAGTACAGCTATGACTGTGTGTGTGTGTGTGTGTGTGTGTGTGTGTGTGTGTGTGTGTGCATATGGGAGGGGGAGGTTTCACAATAAAAATACAGTTAACAAACTGTTGCAATAGCTCTGATTTGATGTGAAAATTTTTTTTTAGAGTTCAAAAAATCTAAATTCTGGGAATTACTGGAACTACTAGCACCACATACTTCATTTTAAGTCAACATTCTATGGTGCTCAATTTTTCTTGTCTGACTAACAAAATTAACTCCTCAGAAGTCCTCTGTAAAAAAAACAAAACCATCAAAACGCCAAGTATGATTCAGTAATGAGTGAATATGAGTGGCCCTCCCTGGCAATGGGTATCTTACACTTTCCTCCCAATTCCCACTGGCATGTGGTGCCAGGAGACCACCTCCCAGCAACTCCTCGTAAGTATCATGGGCACTTTGTTCATTCGATTCCAGGCTCTACAAGTGAATTTTATTCTCCCTAAACCTAGTTCTATTTTGACACTACTAAAAGTCAAAGCAAAATTTCTACATTTCTTAAGTCAAATATTTTTTTAATTATGAATTATATGTAATTAAATTAAAAAAAAACTTTTCCAATGAATGATTTTTTAAAAAGACCATAAAACTAAACTAAAATTTGTAAAGGCAAGTCTGATAATCCCCATTTCCCATAAAACTCAACACCTGCAGCCTATGTAATAAATCAGTTTGTGTATCTAATTGCCCTGTTTCTGCATGCTTCTATGAGTCTGCATAGTTAAGTTAATACCATTGTCATAGCCTTAATCACAGCCAGGTTTATTTTTGTTGGCAGCCTTATGCAAATCATTGTATTATGGGTCTTTGCACTTAATTCACTCAGATTATACCCTGATACCGAAAACAGATTGTAAAACAGGAAGGGATCTTTGAATTGTTTAATTAACTATGAGTTGTAATTTCTATTTATATCTAACTGAAATGTTATAGCTCAAACTGTGTTAAATATTCATAAGAAAACAGATTATTCTGTTTCTAATTTAAAATACTTAAGCTTGCTGTAATTTAGACTTTATAGTTACCCACAGAGAATATATCAGCATTTTTTCCCAATGTTTAAAGCCAATTTATCTTATTCTGTGAACTAACCTCTGTAACTAAAATTCATCAAGAAAACACAAATTTATTAAGTGGAACCTTAGTAGACTAAAAGAGATGCAGCAACTTCAAAATGGCCCCCAATTTTAACTTCTGTCTTAAATCTTTTACCACACAATCTTTTCAGGGAACCACAGGGAAACCAATTGTGTCAGTCAATTACCTCTAATTATTGTTGGTCGATTAAATTCTCAAGAGGCAGAAAAATCTGATATTTCTTCCGCATTGTTTACCTCTCATTTATTCTAAAATGGTAAGCTGTCTAGAAAACAAAACAAAACAAAAAAAAGTAGAAGGACCAATCCAATTAAAATCCATTCACATTACAGACTCTTGCCCATGAGAGAACTATAGAGTCATAGCCTACTGGTGTCATAATAGTCTCATATTTACAGTAGAAATAGTTTCAAATTTTTACTTTTCCCATTGTGATTAACTGGGTCTCAGGATCCTTCTGGATACTAATATTTTTATACCAACTGAGAAGCGGTGAGTAACAGGAAAAAGTTTGGGCACCACCAATACATTCATTCAAAAACATCAACCATTTCGTGGACATAGTTTTATGAATCTTAGCTAACAAACCATATGCTATCAATCAGACCACATGGCATGGGAGGCTCAACTCAAGGGTATGCTCAGGAACTTCTTCACATGTAAGGAAAGAAGCGTTCCAAGGATCATGTAAGAAGTCAGGGAGGACTTCCTCTACCAATCAGCCTCTGTGTCCACTAAAGTATATGAAATCTATGTTTATGGTAAAAAGGTAGTGAGAGCACTTGGAAGGTCAGTTGAGGGTCATCAGCACTACACTGATGCTGTAAAGGGAGCTGGAAAAATATGTCAAAAACGAATGCTCATTCATTGGATGCCAAGTGGCAATCATCTTCACACCACTGAGTCATAGACTGAAAGCACCCTCCTCATAAAAGCAGTTATTATCCTCCCAAACAGGATTCAGGGAGTTGTTCAATAAGTTTAAAATTATACAAAACCCCAGATATATTCTGCTAGCTGTGAAAGGACAAGCAGAATCTACACAGGATAAATCAACCTCAAAGATACTGGGAAACGAATATGACCAGGGTGCAGTTGTGGGGTGTGAGAATTTCCCTCACATCCTAAATAAAATCCATCAGCACAAGTGGTCTAATTCTATTTCCAAGTGGAGAGTAGACTTGATTTAGCTCTCACCATGAGAGTCAGACCCTCACCAAATAAATCTGACAGGCCTTTCCCCTATAATGACGTCTCTTTTTATGCCTTCAATTTTGTAAGATATTACACAGATTCTCTATAATAATGTGTAACAACGGGCTACTGACTCTATGCCAGACACTGATTGTCCTAAATGCCTGGCATGTCTCAAGCAATCCTATAAAGTAAATATTATTAGCCTATTTTACAGATGCAGAAACTGAGGCACATTGGCACTCGTCATTTATTAGAAATATCTTGTTCCTGAATGATAGAGCTAGGATTGAATGTAGTTTTATTCCAGGGCATACACAGAGCTATATGCTATGCTGAGCATATGAAAATGAGTAAAATTCTGTCCCTGTTTACTGGGGGTTCATAATTTTTTCCCTGTTTATTTACTTGTTTGCAGAAACATGAGTGATTTGGAGGCTACAGAAAGCTTGGCAAATTGTTTAAATACAATGTGATATGACTATAACAGATTTATGAATGGGGCATCTAAATCCGATTACAAAATATGAGAAATGGGCTGAGATCCTGCTGAAATGCTGAGATGACCAGGTTATAGAAAGTTTTATGTGCCGAAGACTTTAAAATTTTTACTATACCTTGAGTAGTATTGTTTTAGATGAAGTGTTCTGGCTGCGTAAACTAAATAGATATGAAAAGGGTAAGAATGGAGAGAGTGGGTAAACTGACAACTTCTGAAACAATCTAGTCAAGGAAATTTAAGGAGCGAATTCACTGAATGAGCATTACAAGAATTAGGATGGACTTATCAGTAAGGACTGAGAATTATTTTGAAGGTAAAATTAACCAGATCTGATGACTGGATTTAAAAATAATGAACTGGGAAAGGTAGTAAAGATAATTCTCTAGTAAATGAGCACAGAACAGAAATACATGTTGAATTAACTCTCTAAATTCTATATACAAGGGATGCCCAGAAAGTATATAAATATTTGAATATGACTCTCAGGAAAGAGATCTGATCTAAAGATAAATATGTGAGAATATTGCTATATAAATAAATTTATTCTAATCCATAGCAACCACCTTCAAAGAACAAACAAATCATATATGATGCCAGGAAAAAATATGTGTAAAGGAAGCCTGAGTTGAAAGGGTGACCTCCACGTATGAGGAAAATAGAAACCAGCCTTGACTTATCATTTCACCATTGTCAAGAGCCACAAGGCCTAATAGCTAGAAGATGACCTCTGACAGAATTTCTAAAACCATTCTGGATATTTCAATCTCTCCTCAAAATGTTCCCTTCCTTCACCACTCTGTTTCAGGTATTCCTTTGTCCTTTTACTCTTTATTTTCCAGTGGTGTCTCAGTACTTACTCTCTTTTGGGAATCCTCCTATTCTCAATAGGGTGTGTGTGTGTGTGTGTGTGTGTGTGTGTGTATTTCAAAAAGAAGAGGATATCATCTGCCACAAAGCAGTGTTTATTCTGGGTAAACTGTCAACTGGCTACTTTAAGAAATGAACATAGGGATCTTCAATATTTTTATATTTTTGTTTTAATTAAGTCTATAATCCAAATGAGAGGGAATTAACTATGTAATACATGTTATTACCATTTCAGTACAGCATTGAAGTTTTTATTAACATGCACATATACACATGAGTAGTTTCATCATGACTTTATTTTCTACCACTACTAAAAATAAAAGACATTTTAAAAAAATCACATGGGTTGCTCATCTCAGCAGAATATTCATAATCTTCATGTTTTTAAGTCAGCCCTAAACTTAAGACTAGAAGAGAGGTCTATTGGTGTGATTTGATGAAGACTAAGAGACCATGTCCCAAAACACCTCCCCCTTAAAAGGTCATGATTAAAATGTTAATGTCATCTGGGGCAGTAACTTATCCATTGTTTTATTAGTGTACTAGAATAAATTTATCATATTAACCTACGAGTCATTTGATATGACTTTAGGACAATAATATGGTATATACAACTCAGGTGATGGCACAGAAGAATGAGAATGGTACAGAATATGAGAGAAGGTTTGGGATAAAAGGGAAACATGGCATCTTGGAGGGGAAGGATGTCAAAATCAGAAGGATTAAACACATTTGCCTATAGCAACCTCTCCCCGAAGATGAAAAAGTATTTTCACTTTTGAGTGTATGAGATGACTTAAAACATGGTCATTAATTGCCTGAAATCCTCCAGGAAACTTTGAATTATATATATACATATTGTACTAGTTATCTTAGAAATGTGATTGGGTGCAATTATGTCAGTAAATTCTAACTACCAAAAGAAAATTGTATGGCATCATCTATCATGCCTGGTTATATTTAGATGATTGGAAGCATAAACCAGGCCATATTTTATACTACATTTATGTAAAGAAAAGCAGGAGAATTCTTATTTCACACGTCAGGTGCTAAAACACCTAAATGTTTTGGGACTCTTTGGAGGAAGGAGCATGCAGCCCCAGGAAAATTGATTTGAAATACCATTTGAATACCTATTCAAATTGATTTGAATTGATCCACTAACAACACATTGTAATATTGCATATGGCTTAGAAAACATAGCCTTTATAACAGTTTTATCTGGAAAGGGCAAATATAGTACACTGAACTTTTAGGTACGGAAGCCTTTCTCATAATCCTTAGGCCCGGGCCTCTCCGGTGGCACAGCGGTTAAGCGCTGCGCTGTGGAGCTGTTGCCAGCAGTGAAGGAGTTCGACGCCCAGCCTGGGAGAATCCCACATGGTGCGGCAGACCTCTCCTGCCTCACCCGCTGCTCTCCTCAGCAGTGGAGATCTGATCTGCCTGTTCTGCTCCCCACTCTGTCTCTGGTGAAGCCTCTCGCTACCCCACACCTCTGGCCTGTATCCCAGCTTGTGTGCATAAATAAATAAATCTTTAAAAAAAAATTCTTAGGCTCAAGTTACAGTGAACTGTGAACTTACTTTGGAGGTAGATGCAAGTAAAGCAACCGTTATGCATCTTGTCTCTTTTAATTCCAAATTCAGACTCAACATAGCCCTTAATTCTAGAATCTACTAACAGCTCCTTTCATTTTATGAGACATGCTGTCCAAGTACCCAGGATGGAACTTGATCTAAATTAGGTCCTTTATAAATGTTTGTTAAATCTGAACCCAGGAAAAAAATAAATACATCTCTCAAAGAACTTTAATATTGGGATTTTCAAATAATACAACACCAGATTATTTCTGTCTCTCTCTGCTCTCCCACCAAACTACATGATACCGAAAAGACTTGAACACTGGAAAGAGATCTGTAAGCAGTGTGATTATTTCCTATTATGAATATACCGTATCTTATACTTTATTATCAGATAGTTCTCTTTCTCATTATTTTTGTTGTGCTTGCCATATTATTTTTCAGGGAATGAAGCTACCTGACTTCCCAATTCTCATCACCCATACTGGTAGAACAAGCATTTAGCATTTCAATTCACTCAGGATCCCTTGTTTTCTTGCCAGATTCAGCAAAAGAAAATATAGCATGCCCAATTAATTTTTATTTTCAAAACAGTATGGTACTGGAACAAACACAGAAACTCTGACCAATGGAACAAAATTGAAAGCCCAGAGACAAATCCATATAAATGTGGACAGTTACTCTTTGACAAAGTAGTTATGACCATACAGTGTAGCATTTTCAATAAATGGTGCTGGGAAATATAGATAGCCATGTGCAAAAAAAATAAAGCAAGACCCATATTTAACTCCATACACAAAAATTAATTCAAAATGGGTTAAAGATTTGGACATAAGAATCAAAACCATAAAGTACTTGAAATACAGTGGACACTACAGAACATCTACCACAAAGATGTATTTTAACAGGACTCAACTTTAACAACAAGGGAAACAAAAGCAAAAATAAACAAATGGGACTATATAAAACTAAAAATATTTTGTGCCTCAAAAGAAACCATCCAAAAATCAAAAAGGCAACTTATAGAATGGGAAAAAAACATACGCATACCATACATCTGATAATGGGTTAGTCTCCAAAAATTTTTAAGTATTTACATAATCAACAACAAAGAAACAAATGACTCAATTAAAAAATGGACATAGGACCCCAATAGACACTTCTCTAAAGAAGACATTCAGAGGGCCTACAGATAAGTGAAAAAAAATTCAACATTACTTACTATAAGAGAAATGCAAACTGAAACCACATTGAGATATCACCTCACCCCTGTGAGAATGGCTTATGTAAAAAAGAACAGAATTAATAAACGTTGGTGAGGACACAGTGAAAAAGGAACTCCACTCTCATCCACTGTTGGTGGGAATACAAGATGGTACAACCCCTGTGGGAAACAGAATGATGATTTCCCCAAAAAAAAATATGGAAATTCTGTTTAACCCAACAATATCTCTATTGGATATTTATCCAAATACCATGAAAACTCTAATGTGAAAAGATTTATCTACATCTGTGTACATAACAGCACTGTTCACAATTACCAAGTTATGAAACAACCCAACTATTCCTCAACAGATGAATGGATAGAGAAACTGTGGAGCAAACAGTCAGTGGAATTCTATACAGCTGTGAAGAAAGATGAATGGTGGCATTTGAGACAGAATGGATAGATCTTCAGGTGATCATGCTGAGTGAAATCAGTCAAAAAGTAAAAGATTGTGGGTGGTTTCACCCATCTGCAGAATATAAATACCCCCAAAATAACTATATGCAAACAATAGAAATACTAAAATTTGAACTTGGCAAAAAGAAGATAATGGTTACCATAGGGAATAGGGATAGGATGGAGAAGTGGGGGAGGGAGTAGATGAGATATGGGCATAGGAGATTTTGTAAAAAAAAAATAAGTAGATAAACAGAGGGATAGATGATGGATAAAAGAAGGGATAAACAGATTTAGATAGGTATATAGGAAGCTGGACGTATGAGTGTACAGATGAAGGTTTGATTAAAAAAATACTTAAGAGTCTTAGCAAGAACAAAATAAAAGGAAATACTTAGCAAATTGATATCTCAATTTAGATGGAAAGGTTTCTTCCAATTAAGAGAAATATAGAAATTATCTTCATTTGAATTAAGACTATACAATTATATTTAATAAGATATATAAAATTTTTATTAAACTTTGACAAATGTTTCTCCAATTTTTTTATTTCAGAAAAACAATTTTTAGTGTAATTATGCCCTATGAAATATTTTAGAAATGCTTATATTAAAGCATTTACTCATTTTTTGTCTGAAATTAAAATCTAAACACATATTTTATCTGCAACACTAGTCATTTGATAAAATCATAGATTATGACTTACATTTTATCACTTCACAGATAAGGAGCTAGCAACTCAAATAGGCTTCTAAACCATCAGTCAAGAGTTCTTCCACAATCTTACCTCTTTGTAAAGCATCCACTTGTTTTTATTTCACTCAGTATATCTCATCACTAGTTCCCAAGGACACAGTTTGATTAAAACTGAATAGTGGGTTCTGCCCCACTCTTATTATAATAGTTCTTGTTGGTAATAAACTTGTTAATCAATTAGCTATTACCCTCATTGTAGTAATTCTGATAATGAAATATAATTGCATGTATATATTTTTCCAACAAGAGTATGTATATATACTCTTTGAGGGGGGAACTCTATCTCTATGTAATTAATGACTAGTATAGTACAGGGTTCTGTCTCATAGTAGCCTTTATAAATCTATATCTACATATCTATATAGAGGGCTACTATGATAGGACCTTACACTACACTAGTCATTATATAACTATATCACTATAGTCACTACAGTCAGCTATATGATGTCCTACTGGTTCTGTTTCTTTCGAAAACCCTGATTAATATTGCAATAGATATATTCACAGACATTACATATGTTTTAGTGCTAATGTGATACTAGGAATACTATTTCTGTCACAAATGATAGTCAATGATGATAATTAGTAACACGACCAGCATCTCCACCACTTATAATGTGGACTGTATCCAGGTGTATCCAATTCCAAGCCTATGTGCTAAACTACCACTCAAGTGAGGTCCCAGTGGTAGTCTCACATCTAAATGGTAGCGACAATTGTCAGACATTCCAATATCAGCTACTCCTTGGAATGAAAGGTGCCTAAATTATATCAATAATTTTTATAGGTAAAATGACCACTCCTCAATTTTTAAGTTTTTTATTTGTTACTTTTTATGAAATTATCTTTTAGGAGGCTAATGTGTTCATGTTTTTACTTCAGCCTGAATCTCTTCCTGGTTGGGAAACAAATAGTATAGATCACATTTTCAATCACTAACACTTTTAAGAATTTGGATTTAAAATAAAAAAAAGTAACACTGTACAAATAGAATCACTGAATTACTGATTACAGAGGGATTTTCAGTGATGTACAGCATGCATTTAATTGTGAGTTTCATCTAAGTCATTAAGAAAAAATTTCAAATTTGTACATCAAGCATAATACAGGTTCACGATTCATATTTTTTCAAGTCCCATTTAATGATGGCTATCAAGCTTCTTTATAAACCACCTAACCAATTTTCCATTATACTCTCCTTGCTGTATCTTTTTACTACTTAAATTCACAGTTGAGTTTACATATATTTTCAAACCTCTTATAATTTAGACTGTCGAAAATGTATTTAGATAAAGATACAAAATTTATTCTATAGCATCATAATCATAAAACTCATTGGATTTTGTTTGTTTCAAATATTCCAGGACTTACTTTCCTATCAGTTCTCAAAATTTAGTGTACTTCAAAAATTACCTGGGAAGCTTCCATATCCACAGATTCTACTTGGGTAAATCTGAGGTGGGGTCCTCAAGTCTCCATTTTAACAGTGGAGGCAATTCTGACACAGGTGAACCAAAGACCTCACTTAAAGAAACCCTAATTTCTGTCCTCCATTACAGCACTTCCCACAAAAACAGGATGAAATGAAAATTAATACATTGATTCTCAACCCTTCTGGCACTTCAGAATCACGACGCATGGAGCAAGGCCAAGTGCCCTAGGAAATTTTGGTCTAGAGTCCAGGTTGAGAACCACTATTCAATAAATACAAGAAATGACTAGAGAGTATTGAGACACATTTCCCTATGTCATTTATAAAATAAGTCTTAATTAACAAGCAAACCTTGTATTTATAAGTAACACCAACAAAAACACTTTTATTAAATTTCTTTATTTACATTTCATTTCATAGCAACATGTGGCAGGAATGGGTGACTCTGGTGGAGAAGGGGTGACCACCCACAAAGGAAAAAGCATGCTCCACCTTCTGCATTTCTTAATCTTTTGATCAAACAAATTTTTGTGGGTGCTGCTCCAGCCATGGTCAGCTTGGAAAATCCAGTCAGCTCCCACCTGAAACATCAGTCCCTCAGATGTCTTAGAAACTGTAAAAGCAGAGTTTACTGGCACAACCAGCTTTATTATCCATTCCCCACCTCCATTTCAATTATTTTGCATTAAATAGAGCAAAGAAGTGGAATCCTGATTCACCTCCACATAGAGCATCAAACCCCCACCACCAGTAACAGAGATGTCAAAGGAAGATTCTTTTAGAAAAGGAAAAAGCATGAGCTGAAAAGATTTCCAAAGGTCGGCTTCATTTAATTTGTGAATAGAAACATATAGGATGGCCTTGTTTTTATCTGTTTGTTTACTTCAGTATTTTTTACCTCAAAGTGTTCTTTCCCCTGACAGTGAGAAATGATAAGGTATCCTTATCCACTACTGTAAGAAGGAGGCAAATATTGTGGGTGTTTCTTCCCCAACCTAAGTGCCTATTAAATTGGCCATTGCAATTTTATAATTTTAACTATATTACATAAAATGTATTCTATCTGTGAAAAGTGTTTGTTATGGTTTGAAAACTAATCTTAGTGCTTTGGAAAAGAACTTTGACTAAAACAAATTAGAGCATTTTCTGGTTTACATACCAGATACCAGTATATATATATATACCATCTACCAGTATAAATTCCAAATAGATTAGTGACTCAAATGTAAATAATGAAGTCATAAACACACCAGAGAAAAGCACTTTGGAGAATTACTTTATAACTTTAAAGTGATATAGGCTTTTTTAAAATATGAAGCAAAATTCCAAAACCATATGAGATTGATAAATTCAACTACATAAATATCGTAAGTATGCATAATGAAATGGCAAAAATAAAAGACATGCAACAGACTGTGAAAAAATATTTGCAGGTTACATATAAAGGGCTAGTATTAACATATTAAAAGTTCACAAATATTCAAAAGAATCAACAAATAGAAAAAAGGGACAAAGGGTAAAAATAGATAGATTAAGAATGATAATGTTCTATGAGCAACTCCATTAACAAGAACAACAGCAATAATAACAACCAAAACACACCACATGTCAGACATTAGTCTAGCTGTTCAGTATTTTAATATATGAATTAATAAAACAACTTTATGAGGAAGCTAATAATTTCTGCAATATAAACAAGGAAATGAAATCATGGAAAAATTAAAAAATCTGCCTAAGATTACAGAGCTGGTAAGCGGTGAAGCCCAAACTGAATAAGCAACTAGGCTTCAGAATCTGTGCTCACAACCATTATCGCCAATCAGAGAAATGCATATTTAAAACACTTTGAGAGTTTTACAATTTTTCACCTCTCAGAAGAACAAAAATTTGTTTGGTATTGTTCTCTCATGGCATAGCAGTGGATAACATGGACACGCTCTAATACACTGCTGGTTAAATGTAAATAGTAATAGTATGTATAAAAAAATGGCTTATTTTCAAGACTACTATTCATGCACATTGTTTATAACACCAAAAGATGGGAAAACCTCCACAATGTTATCACACTAGCATAGTCATTTAATGGAATACTATGCAACCATGAAAAGAACAGCCTTCTAGGTAATTATACCTTCAAGATACACTAAGTGCAAGAAGCAAGGTGCAGACCCTTGCATATAGTGTATATAGTATATAGTATATAGTATATAGTATTTGTACAGAGACAAGAAATAAGAAAATACATGGCTTAACTATATTCTTACAATCTTCTACTCTAGCCAACTGTCAACTAATCTAATCATGTCTTGTTGGGGGTTAAGCATGATATTCTAACTGAAGGATCCAGCACAAAGACGTGCTACTTCACTACCCAAGTATGGTGACCAGCTTTTCTGCTGACCACCTACTCTGTTCTGCATTGGCACTTTCTCCTTTGGATTCACATCTCTATTCATTACACAAACAATTTCTATCCCTACTGTTCCTTAGGTTGTAAGGGACACTGTAAGTATTCAGAACTCATCAGAACACTGTTTTTTGGAGAGGGCACTGTTTAGGGTTATCCAGAGAAAAAACATTTTGTCACACTTATTCCAATTCACTAACCAAACTGGTCAAAATATATCATTATACCACATTCCTCATAACAGTTTATTTTGCTTGGCTTCTTAAAATAAGCAAATATATCATTTTTCTGGAAGTAGTCAAAATCACACAACTTCATAAATATTTTATTTTTAAAAAGAAGAAAACAAAACTTTCCTTGATGCCATTACTCCTTCACATAAGGTCAACTTTTCATAATTCATGCAATAAATTATTTATTTTATAAACTACCTTCTTCCAAAAGCAAGAAGATATTTTATTGTCTAATAAAACTACTCTAGAAAGTATGCTTGTGTAGGAAGAAAATCATCCCCCAAATACTTCAATTACCTGTCTAGAAGAGAATTTGGAGAAGAAAACAAAAATATTTGGCAGCAGGCAATACATGTTTCTTTCTGAGTCAACCTCAAAGTAGTTTGACTTCAGTATCTTACATGTAGAGTTCGTATAGTCTCAGACAATATAAATCAATGGAATATAAAAAGAAAATATCTCTAAGTTTAAATAAGGATATGTTTACAAATATACAATATTTGTAGACAACAGATCCCATTTTAAAAATTTTACTTTTTATTGAGGTAACCTTGGTTTACAACACTGTATGTGTTTCAGAGAAACAGGGTAACAACTCCTCAGATGTATGTCATCACTCCACACCCACAGTACCAGGCACCTGTAGCCCTCTATCATAGTCCACTGTAAACACCGACCCACTTTCTTCCCCCTCTGCTTCTTGTAGCATCAATTCCACAGACATATTTCTAGAGTTTGTTACTAGTTTAATTTTTTTCTGATCCTTTATTTTATTTCCCTATATTCCACATATAGTGACACCACCCATATTTTTATTTCTTTTTTACTTATTTCATTTAGCATTATCTCCTCCAATTCCATCCATGCTTTTGTACATGGCAAGAGTTCATCTTTATTTTTAGAGCTGAGTAGTATTCCATACAACATATTTCTAATGCACTCCTCTGTCCCAGGCACTTAGGTTATTTTCATAATTTGTCTATTGTACATACTACTGTGATGAACAGAAGAGTGCACATAAGCCCTCAAATTAGTGATTTTGCATAGAATGACATTTTTAAATCAAAAATTACTTAGAGAAGGTGTAAACGCATATCATTTTTACTAATCAGTTGAATCTTTTCCATTAGAGACATTACCTTGTCTTTTAAAGATCATGAATCATTTTCTGAATTAAACAATTAATGCTTTAATAGTAACAAAGAACAAAGTGTGATCCATAAGTAGAATGCTATGAGAATTAAGAATCAAAGGATATTGTTTCCAGTTGAGAAAATCATAGGTAAGATGGTATGATATTTTGCATGTTTTTGTAATTATATACTATCTTACCATGAATTATTATTTTAATGTATAATAAAATGTAGTTTTTGTTAAATTTGAGCTTGACATTCTTTTGACCAATGGAATGTTAGTAAATATGACACTAGTAGATAATCTAAGCAAGCTTTACTATCAGCAAGTAATCAACAGAGCAGGCATGGTGAGCAACCAATCCATGGTGAGGATTGAATGCAAATCCTTGAGCAAACCCAGCTGATACACAGCCTGGAGAAGAGCTGCCTATATGAACTTATCCTTGATCAGCTGGCACTGCAGACACTTAAAAATGAGAATACTTTTCTGCTATCATAAGCCACAACAGCAATTGAGTTTGTTGTTTAGCATTATTGTGGCAAAAGCTCACTGATAACAGGTATAGCTGAATACTTAAAAATGGATACAATTTAAATATCTGAAGAAAAAACACAAACATTTAAAAACAGGCAAAGGATTTGACCAGACATTTTTCCAAAGAAGACATAAAAATGGTTCACAGATACATGATAAAGTATTCACTATCACTAATCACTAGGGAAATGCAAATCAAAACCGCAATGAGATATTACCTCAAACTTGTTAGAATGGTTATTTTCAAAATGTCAAAAAGTAGCAAATGTTAGTAAGGATGTGGAGGAAAGGGAAACTTTGCACACTGTTGGTGGGAATGTAAATTAGTTTAGTCACTGTGGAAAACAATACAGAGGTTCCTCACAAAGTTTAAAAGAAAAATAGCATATAATTGAACATTTCCATTTTTGAGTACTTATCCGGAGGAAACAAAATCACTATATCAAAAAAATACCTGCACTGCCATGTTTATTATCACAGTATTTAAAATAGCCAAGACTTAAGCAACTTAAGTGTCTATCAATGAATGAATGGACAAAGAAAATGTGGTATATAGATAAAATGAACTAGAATTTTTAAAAATAACCAAACTCATTCATACAGAGAATAGGTTGTTGGTTTCCAGTGGTAGGAGGTGGTGGTGGGGGTGTGTGTGAAATGGATGAAGGTGGTCAATAGGTATAAACCTCAAGTCACAAACAAGTCCTGGAGGTGTAATATATACCATGGTGACCACATTTAACAATATTATAGTGTATACTTGAAAATTGCCAAAAGATAAATCTTAAAAGTTACCAGAAGGAAAAAAAAAACCTTTGTAACTATGTGACTGACGGATGGTGACCAAAGTTATTATGATAATCATTTCTCAATACGTACATATATGAAATCATTATGTTATATAACTAAGACTAGTACAATCTTACATGTCAATTTAGAAGAAATTAAAAATTTTAAAAATTTAAATATGTGAAGAGAAAAGACTTTCAGCATAGAGGACTTCATGAGTAAACACATCCTATCAATCACTCACTGAGGTCTGTCATCTATTCTTTGTAATATTTCTTGCATCTATTCCTTTCTTTTTATTCTAATTGCTTTGAATGCTTCAAAAAGAGTTAAATTCATCCCCATGTCACACTTCCAATTATAAGAATTTCCTAAGGAGTCTTACTCATTTAGTCCTTTTAAACCATCTGATATATAAAAGTCAGGTTAATGGTGCTAAAGAAACTAATAGTATAAATTTCTTATGGAGAAACCTTCAACACATCTCAATGCAAAATGAACTAATTTGTTGATCCAGTTCTTCATTTCAGCAAATATCTTTTGAGTACCTACTATATTCCAACAGTAATACCGGAAGCAATAAAAAGCTCAAATCAGACATTATCCTTGATCTAAAGGAACCTAAAAGATCATGGAAGAGATAAACAAGGAAACCAACTGTTTGAAAGCAATGAGACAAAACTGTGATGGAAAACTGGAGAAGGCTGGCAGGCCTTCAGGTTATGGCAAAATATCTTCTCAAAGGAGAAGATTTTTATGCAGAGAGTTTTTGTTTGGTTTTGAATAGAAATTAATTCCAGGAAGAGATCTAAAGAGATGAGGTCATCCAAAGCAGAATAAACAGCCTAGGTGAGGACACCAATGGCCCCACAGTTCAATGGTGCATGGCTAAAATCAAAGGTGCATGTGGGAAAGGGAGGTGGTGACCAATTTATGAAGCCAATAGACCTCCTATAATATACTCTATGCCTATTCTGTGATTAAAACATGCTGCCACTGCTACTTTGTTGACATTTAATAAATCAATGCTCAGGATTTTATAAAAAATTCAGACAGCTTATATAATTAACATAATCATCTTAAGAGTACCTCCCCTCCCCATTCAACCCCAATAAAGAGCAAAGAGAAAGGGGGAAAAACCACACCAAATGAGAAAATAAAAGAGGAATTTCAATACTGATTTACCTGGTCTCAATACTGATTTACCTGGTTTACAAGAGTGTTGACCCTGACCAAGATTCACAGAGTCTTTGAAATTCAGTGCCCTCAGAGTAAAAAATGGGTAATATTTATTGTCTAGTTATATATCATCATGATCAAAAGATATATATGAAAGTACCTCCCAATCTGGAAATTGCCATGTAAATTCTAAGCATTCCTACAAAATTCAAAGATTATACATTTGGTATAGGACAACCCTGATTTATAAGAGGAAATTGCTGACTTTTCTAATACTCCTTCAGAGTAACTTCATTCATGAATGATAATGTCATCAAAGTCCATTGTAGTTCAAAACTGAATTTCAGAAAGGTGTCAAATAGCCCATGTCAAAAGAGACATCATGCAGAAAAGATAAAAAGTTTAGGAAAAGAAGTTTTAAATAAATTATAGCCCATATGATCTCTTAAAAAAACAAAAAAGACAATATTAAACAAAAAAAGGCTGCTAAAAAGCGAGCAGGCAGAAGTGCAGGGAAAAACAGAAAAGAAAATCAGGCATGTTATAAATATAAAAGTCATAACATAAGTTAACAATAGATAGAATCGATATGAATTAGTCAGGAACACAAAGAGATAGTGGAGGAAAATAACATTCAAAACAAAATGGAAGAGATTTAAAAACTGATTTTATAGAAAATATATGAAAGACAGATAAACAATACTAACATATACGTGATGAGTATACAGAAGGAATTAATTCAGTAAATCAAACAGTCCAAAATTTAAAAATACAACAAAACAAAATTTCTCCTGAAATGTTCACTTAAACCTTTCAATCAAAAGAATACACCAATTACACATAACATTAATAAAGTTTTCTAAGTAAGTAAATTTTTAAAAAGATAACACCATGTCCCACAAAAAAGGGGAAAATAGCAATACAGAAAAATCAACTCACAAACATATGCTGTAATTAAATCTCAAGACCAAAGAATGATAATAAGGATATTCAAGGAGAAAAGAATCTTATCATACACAAAGTGGAAATATAAAGTTGATCTAATCATTCTTCACATTACCATGAAATAATGAAGACAGTGTGTGCTTTTCCAAGTTGCCTTTTCAGTATGAAAGAAATACAGACATTCTCAAACTTGTATCCAAAAGCCCTTCTTAAAAAAATAAGTAAAAATTTAAAACAATCAAAGACAAATGGTGACAAACACTATTCACAACAGCGTAGAATATTTAGTACTTCAAATTAAACAACTATTAGAATGTCCATAATAGAATGTTATAAACTTTATCAATGTCAAAGGAATAACAAAAATTTTCAAATGGGAAAGAGGAACTGTAAAGTGAGATAATATCCTCTGAATTTATAGCAAAAACAATGGTCTGTTTAAAATCAATCCATATACTTGAAAAATAACTCTTACTTGGTAGTTTCTTATTATTCTTATTCTCTTAAGATCATCTTATAAATTAACAATATTTGCAAAATAACATTTTTCTGTGGTTCAGCAATTCTTTAGCTCACTTTAGTGCTTTTCTTCTCTTGAGGTCCAATGAAATGAAATTATTTTTATGATAGAAATTCATTTTGTCATTTAAATTTTTATTGAAGTACCACTGGTTTACATTACATGTTTAAGTGCATGACATTAAAATTTGACATCTGTATATAATACTGTATGATTACCACCGAATGTCTAGTTTGCATTCTCACCTTTTTTTAAAAATGTTTTTGTTTGGTTTGGATTGGTTTCTGCGTAGAAAACCTGTGGTGCAGGCCAGAGGTCCTGGGGGCGAGAGGATTCACCAGAGAAGAGTGGGGAGCAGAAGAGGCAGATTTTACTGAGACACACTGACAAGATGGAGCAGCGAGCAGGACAGGAGAGGTCTGCTGCGCCCTATGTGGGTTAGCTCCCTCACTGGGTATCAAACTCAAGTGGTAGTGATAATACTGAGACTTAACCCCTAGGACACCAGGGAGGCCCACAATTGATACCTTTTACCCAATTTATCCATCCTGCTTCCCCATTTCATTCCGGTAACTCTGTTTTGTACTTACAGTCTAAGAGTTTGTTTTTGTTTTGTCTTGTTTACCCATCTGTTTCATTTCTTTATCTTCTATATATGAGTGAATTCATATAGTATTTGTCATCTGAATACATATAATATTTTTCTAACTTATTTCACTTAGTATAAAACCCTCTGTCCATTTTTGTTGCAAATAGCAAGATTTCATCCTTTTTATGCCTATTATTCCTGTGTGTGTGTGTGTGTGTGTGTGTGTGTATACATATGTATCATTGATGGGTATTTACATTGTTTATAAAGCTCAACTATTGGAAACAATAGTTTCTAATGCAGCAGTGAACACAGGGGTGAATATAACTTTTCAAATTAACATTTTTACATATTCTCAGGATAAAAACACAGAAGTGGAACAGCTGCATCATACGGAATTTCTAGTCTTAATTTTTTGAGGAATTTCCATCTTGTTTTCCATAGTGACCCATACCATAGAATGAAATTGTTGAATTATTTATAGCGTGATCCAACTTTTATATAATTATTTTTCATCTGTATATATGTGTGCATCAAGAAAAATATGTAATGATATATATCTAATACTACACCCTAACTCTAAAGGGAAATTAACTTCAGTTATCCTTTTATAAGAAATAAAGTGATCAGTTGCTGACTTTAAAAATATGCAGTTAACCACAAGCTCAAAATCAAGCTGAATCTGAACATCAAAAGAATAAGCTAATTAATTATGTGGTAGCATAGTTTTACTACTGATACAGTTCATACCAGGGCATTACTATGACAGAAAAGTGCCAAGTCTAGTATTGTTAGAATAAATGATGGGAAAGAGAAAATTGTGTAAACCATTTCTTAACCTGTCTTTTTTTTTTAACACTAATTTGCATTCCACTTACTTTGAAGATTCTTATGCAATGAGAGCAAATGTTGTAAAGAAAGGAATTAAAAGCAAACAAATCTGTTAACAGTAATCCAACGAACATTATAAGCCTCTATTAAAACTATAATTGGATATCCTAACTACTTCCAACAAGACAATTTGCAATTCAAACTTTCTTTTGAAATTCTAATTTATTTTTTACTTGAAAAGAAATGATAAATATAATAAATTAAGCATATCTCTACTTTAACGTATTACATACAACACAAAACCTACATGATGTTTACTTTTTGATAAGATGAGATTAATAAACTCAGTATATTCATACTTTGAATAAACAGGTGTCATGATGTTAAACATAAACTCAATTAAGATTTTTTTTTAAAGATTTATTCATCCATGCACACAAGAACTTGGGTGTAGGCCAGAGGTGTGGTGGGGGTCTGGGTGATGGTGAGATTGTGAGAGGATTCACCAGAGACAGAGTGAGGAGCATAACAGACAGATTTTACTGAAATACACTGCTGAGGGGAGCATCTGGGGGGACGAGAGAGGTCTGCTGAGCAATGTGTGTTAGCCCCCGGCCCAGGATCATACTCGTGCTGCAGTGGCTGGCGACAGCTTCATAGTGCTAAGACTTAACCCCTTGTGCCACCAAGGAGGCCCAACATAATCTCAATTAATTGTAATTATTATCTCCTCTTAACAAATCAAGTTGACTTCAGCCAGTATGCACAGATGAGCGTATTGACCATAAATCTGTATCACAAAGTAGTTTCTTACTCTTTCAATACTTACAGTTTGTCATTTCTCATGTCCTTCTTTATCCTTTCATTTATTTATTTAAGCAATTTTACTTGGACTTACCCAAAGAGATTTCACATAGGGGTTGGACTTTCATGTCAAAACGTAAGGTGGAAGGGAAGGGGCTTAGCCAGGCAGTGAAGTGGGAACAGAATATGAGAAACCAAGGAAGAAAGCATGGCTTTTAGAAGCATGAAGTTGGTCCTCAGTCAGTTACACATAAATAATTAACTGCTACTATACAAGTATAAATATCCTATACTAAAAAATAGATCTTTATTAGGGCATCTCCCGTCTTCTACTATGCTGTGCTCTTACAAGAGGATATACGAAACAGCATCATTAGAGAGAGTTCAGGATCAGGGGAGAAGGGTGGGCTTTTCATGGACTCCTGCATGGACACCTCTAAAAATCCTCCCTTAATTCTTCATCTCCCGCTAGTAATGGCCATAGCTCTTTCAACTCAGCGAAACTTCTAGATAGGTAGTTGAATCTTAACAGTGTGTCTTCTGCACTTCAATTCTCATTTACTTACAAACTTAAGTAATCTGGATTCTACCCTTCACTACCCCACTCAGACTACTAAAACTAATGTTGTCCTAGCCGTAGTGTGCCTTATAGTACTTATCCAACTTAATCACTCAAAGAAACCTGCCACTACAGACCATTCCAATTCTGGGAGTGATCTCAGTATTTCTGGTTCCTCTACTTCTCCACCTGCACCTCAAAACTCACAGTTGTTTCTCATTGTCTCCCTGGTTCTGGTAGTCCTCTAACCCTCTCTTACTTGGTGCTTTTCTTTCTTAACACAGTCTTCCTACAGTATCTCATATAACAGACACCTACCAATTGCCCTCAAATATATACTGTTATAAACAGTCCACTCTAGAAACCAATAACCAAATTTTCAACTATTTCAAGAAATCATTGTGTATCTCCAAAACCTCCAAATGCCCCAAATTGAACTTGTTATCCTTTGTTTGCAGTTATACATATACAGATGAATTAATTCTTCTCCTATGTAAAAATCTTTTAAATGTTTAGAAAAAGCCTCTGTTCTCATTAAATTATTTATTATCAAGTAACTATACTGTTACTTATCCAGATGTCAAATTTCTAGTAATTTCAAACAGAAAGAAATGATGAACCTATGAATACTGAGAGGGGGAAATATTATCATTGAGTTAATTGACATATTTAAAAGAAAAGATCAGCTACCTTTTACCCAAAGTTCCTCATTTTATTATGTGTAAATACAAGGTAATATATATAGAATGATATTCATTCACATAGCAGTGATTTTAAGCAAAGAACTAAATTACTTGATAAATACAAAATATGGTCAGTCCCAATGAGGCATTTTGATCAGAGTATACAGAAAAATACAAAATATACACCTTCAAAATGAAAATGTCTATATGTATGTATTACTCATTACTGGAATTTCATACTTTAATATTTAGATTTCTGATCAACATATACAATTTCTGACTTTTAATGAAAAATAAACAGTATAAGCTAAGTGCTGTCAAAACTAGCAGATTCTGAATGTGTCTAAAACACTTGCTCATGACTAAAAATCATTGAGCATATATAAACCTGTACATTATACACAGAGTGATTTGCTGAAATATTACATATAAAATAAATATAACATATATGGATTTTGAAAGAGTATGATTGAAAAACAGAAATTCTATTTTCTTCCCACGGTTCAGTGGGTTAACAACCTTAGGGAACATTCATCTTAGTTATTCACTGGTATAAGCAACTCTGATATTCCACTTCCCCTCCTTATTTTCCCTGGCATATTTCTCAAATCTCTGCTATGTACTTACTGAGTCTTCATTCTCATTACTAAAGGTACTTAGCTTATTTTCGCTCTTAAATTCATCAGTATTGCTGACCCCAACAATCACTCAAACTCTCAGTTTCCTCCTTTTCCAAGACTATTTCCCATGACTTAATAAGAAAACTGACATTTTTAACTGGAATTTCAGTAGCTAAATGAAACACTTCAAGATGATATAATAGTGAAAGAACCATGCTATTTTTTCCCCCTTAACACCTAGGAATAATGTGAATATGATTTCCCATTAGAACACTCTGCCTTCAGAGGATTTTCTTATGTGTACCACATACTTTGACTTTGCAAAGACAGTCAATGAAATGGGAAACTGTTAACAAAAATTAAAGATGAAACAGAGAAATCAGGCTTGACAACTTCCGCAATAAGAATGAAGAGTACCAATCCAATTTAAAACAAGCAAACAAACCAAAAAACAAATCAAATTAAAGAAATTTACCATTTTTTTATAAGTTAATTCAGGACATGCTTCATCAATTAAAGAATGACCAAATACCAGCAACAAGATTGGCATACTTGTGGTTTCATCAGTATATATATATATTACTTTATAATTTTCCAAAATTATAAAGTCTAAATTCATAAAGTCAGTTGACATCTACTAATATCCAGCATTTTTAAATTACAAGTAATATTTCATCATTTTTCCTAATACTAAATAAGTGTATAACTGCACAATAGGTAACATGAGATACATTGTATATAAAGAAGTACTTCTCATTTCTGCCTTATTGTACAATTGTTTGGTTACCAATTCCTACTTATAACTCATTTTTTCACTAAAAATGGAAAGGCATATTTTTGATGACAAGTTTTATTTATCTAGTGTATTAGGAAGGATTATCTTCAAAATGACTGTAATTGCCTCTGACTTAGTAGTCAAAAAACATTTCTTACACCTGGATACTCCTGTGCATTTGCTCAGGTCAGGATTTGTTTTAAAGAATTGATGGCTTTAAAATCCATTAATTTTAAAATAGACAAATATGAGATATGTATTCAGAGCTTCTAATTAACTTAGTATAGTAAGCGATTTTAAATTATGGCCCCCAGTTTGTTTAATAAAATTAAAATACAGCAATGTGTTTAGGTGGCCATAAATCAAAGTAATTAACTTTCTCTTCTCTTAATATTAAAAATATAATTCAGGTATAGGTGATGAAAATAAAGATAGGTTGACTAAAACATATCCCATTTGAGATTTTTTAAAATGTATAATTTTGATTTTGCCTGCATCCCAGGCTTAGTAAATAAGCTTCTGCTGTATACCTTGGAACTTTATTCTCAGTCTGGTTGCCTTCCTGATTACTAAGTCTTTCTAAATTAGAGCAAGCAATTTCTCTTTGTTTTACCTAATATTTGAAAATGGCAAAAAAATCCCCTGGGTCACTGAAAATTATCCTTTCATTCCAGCCGCCTGTTTCAAGTCAGTCAAAACATTCCAGACTTCAAAAGGAGGCTCTGCCTTCCTAGGCCATTTTGGTGTCCCTCTATGGTTGGCCTAGGAGGGATCGGTTATTTGGATAAATTAATTTCTGGAGCCTGCTGGCCTTCTAGAAGACCTCAATGTCTGACTGCAAATTAGTTCTACTGAACATGAAGAAATCCCTGGACAGGCTAGAAGAAATAAATGGTGATAAAATCTAATACTACAATGTTTGTAATGTGATTTTATTCTGCTATGTAGCTTGTAAGCACAGTTAATGTTGAATTAAATATTTTAAATTTTTTTAAAAGGCCATGAAAGCTGAAAATCAGATCAGTATCCAAATTATAGCAAAAAAAGGCTAAAAGCCAACTTTAAAATAAAACTTTCAGCAGGAATCTTTTATGAGAACAAACAAAAATGTCCCAGTTTTCCACAAAATCAACTATATATTTACATTGCAGATATAAATCCCATCTTGGCCACCCCCTCCTCTGAGACAGGAAGTCACGCAGTTGAATTATGCTTTAGCCAGGGCTGTGAATAAACTGTTAGGCAGCCCCTGAGTACTGTCTTGTACAAGTGCCTAAGGAGAGCTTATCCTGAAGGAAGAGAAATCCTGGAGCCAAAACTAACAAACAGGGCCCCTCAAGCGGAACAATGGTCCAGAAAACTCAGCAAAAAAGAAAATAAACTTCATTGGCAGTTTGTTTTTGACTGTTAAGAGCTTAACTACAACTCTATCAAGATTTTTAAGAAGGTAAGAAATTTCACACATCAGGCATTCTCACAGCTGCTTGAGAGTTTATAGTGCAAATGTATCATCTTGTCTTGCCATGTCTAATCCACTTTAGGAGATACTTGTATCTTTTCTTTCCAAAGTAAACAGAACCACACCTCTGAAAGAGATGAAGAACACTTCCTCTCCCCACCTCCACACCCCCACGCCAGAGTTCAGCTTGAATGAGCTGGATCTAGCTCCTAGCCAATCTGTGCTAATTCTATCAAAGAGGTAATCAAGATGAAGCTTTGAGCATTTTTTAAGATCCAAAAATACATACTCAAAAAATAAATGAATGCAAAATACATTATCTTTAATATTTTTTTTAATTTTATTTAAAATGCATGCCATTCTAAAGCTTACCTAAGAAATTACAGTAAATGTCCTGTAGTTAGTTTCAAATAGACTCTGATTCCCAAAATTCCTCACAATTCAACATGTTCTATGAATCTCAACATGTGATGAAATTTAGAAACTTTTTTTTAAAGAGTTATCATAAAACTAGATGTAGTAGATTAATTATCCTCCTAATCCTATACTTGGGCCCCACTTAAAAAATTATTTTTTTTCTAACTCAAATTAAGTCAGCATGACTTCGAATAGAATCAAATATAGTATAATTAGTAATGAATGGAAAGAGCAGCAAACAATAATTAGGAAAAGAAAGACAAAAACAAAAACTATCCAAGTGGCTGAATACAATGATTTCAGTCATATTCCAAATTTGTGGTCAATTATCACTCACATTATAGTGATATGAAGTGAAGGATAATAAGAACTACATTCTAATTCAATTGAAAATCCTCAGGCTGATATTTTTTAAAAATTAGAACTACCTATGGGTAAAGATACATGTATAAGTTTATAAGCAACAGAAGTAAAAGAATGATCAAAGAAAAATGAAGATTCACCTATAAATTCCTTACAGAAATTTGTAAAAGCAGACTGAGTGGAAAAAGCAGGTGTGTATTAACTAGAAAAACCACTGTGGAACACTCTTATTTTTATATAACTTTAGATGGAGGAAATATGGTAGTAACATTTTTTTAAACCATCAAAACTTAAATAAAAAGATTTTCCCCTAAATACAAAGAAAAGTTCGGTAAATTGCTTAGTGTTTCACAAACAAAATCCTATTACACTTTCTTCTCAAGGTTGCACAGAACTTTTCAAAGGTTTGTATTACTTATTCAACAAATAATTTATTTGTATTTCCCATTTTAAGATCAAATGTGTAAGTAACAACTGATCAAAACTTCTGTCAAAAACAGAGGAGAAAGAAAAATGTAAGAGAAAAGAAAGAGACTTATTACCCCGAGTTAATTTATAACCAGATAATTTATACTACTTACTCATGGGTCAGTAAGATTATGCTAGATAGTCAAAATAATTAAGGGACTTTAATACTGTATTTTGGGGGCTCAGAGAGCACTTGAAAATGGCAAGAAATATCAGAAGTATTTCTAATCTGTATGTGCTTTATATGAACCTTTCTGGTAAAATATAGCAAGATTTCTTAAAAATGATATGCTAACCCCAAAGAAACAGAAAGCATTATGCAGTTTCCCTCCTTAAATACACACACACACACACACACACACACACACACACACACACACACACACAGTCTTGACCTTATAGCTCCATTTCCTGTCTTTGATTAAGAACTAGATAATAAATCATGGATTCACTAAATCTCAGTGGTAGAAGGGATTTTAGAAGTAATCCATTTCCACTTTATTCCCATGCATAGACTCCAACATATCACCGAGCAGTTAATGAGCTAAGGCTCTATGTGTAAAGTACTTAGAGCTACTCCTGCGCATAGTAAATGCATAATAAATGTTATTCATTCTTGGAGTAATAGTCAAGTATTGAACATCTCCAAGGACATAAAGTTAATTCCTCCCAAGAAAATTAGCTCATTTCATCTTTTCCTCTAACTGGTAGTGTTTAAGAACTGATAATGGTATAATGACTTAAAATAATACAATATATAGAGAATTTGATTACTGATACAAACGACTTTTTCAGTAACAACTTAAAAAGACTCGAAACTATATCTCAATTGATTTAAAATGCAATATGTATTTTCAAATTTTAGCAAGACATGCTAATCTTCTTAAAGCTTTTCTCTAAATTATAGGGTTATAAACCCTATAATACTTTACTTTTGCAAATGCCTTTAATATCATACAATCTTTTCTCATTTTCTAAGGTAGGTAAGAAAATTATAAGAATTCCAGACCTTGTCTTCCAAAGTAATATAAAAATCTATTCAACTCTTATTAGCAGTGTAAATGAAAGCCACTAACCAGTCAATTGCAGCAGATCACCTTTGTCCTAAAAACTTAATGCAATTTTTAATGGATTTACTACCCCTGTATCTCTCCTATGAACTCACCATAGAATCTCACGTCACACATGTGGGAATTAGCCCAGCTATTTCTCTTATTATCATTGCTGATGACTCTGTGAATTATAGTCCTCATTCAATATCACAGATAGATTACATGAGTCACCTGAAAATTTTTGTTCATCACCATATTGTGCTAAGATGACAGCCTGGCTCACAGTTTGAATTTGAAACATGTAAGTAAGAAGTATATCAATTTCGATTGAAATTAATCTTCATATTAAAAATATATAGTAAGGCAAACAAAGATAATTTTTAAAAAGGAAGATAAAAATATTAAATTGAGATCTGACTTTGTAAACAGTGAGTATATTTTTCCTCAATAATTTGGAATCTATGCAAAAAAATAATAATAATCCAAATGTCTAATGTGAAATTTTGAACAAATGGACTTTAATTAAAGTCAGCATTATGGATGAAATTATTTACAAATTGTTTGGGTTCCATTTCATCACCAACAGTTTCCTATTTTGAGAATATAGGTGGCTAAGGCAGGCATAGCTAACCAATTATAAACATTTTTCAGAGTATATAATTTCCAAACACAAAATATTTTTGAACCCATTTTTAAAGTTAAACCTCCCAGCTTACCAGATGCGACCAGGTTAAAAAAAATCACACACACACACACACACACACACACATTTTAAATAAGTCACAGACACTTGGATGGACAAATCACTAAAAATCATTAAAGTAACACTGAGAGCAAAAAAATTAAAATGTGTATCTGGTCATTTTTTGTTACTAAGAAAATCTATTTCCTTTTGTAAATGGAAATTAGAATCCTTATAAATGGAAATAGATCTTTTTAGTAATTAATGACCTAGCATTTTTTAATCTTAAAAAATATAACAGATGTTAATGTTAATATTTGACTTCTCAAAGCATAAAATTTTATCACTGAAAGACATTTGAAGTGACTTATTTTGAGAGAAGTACAACAGTGTAATAAAGAAATCAGCATATATTACAAGCCTTACCAAACAATTTCTGATATTATAAAAATTTTGAGAATTTCTAGACATCAAAATAAATTACCACAAATCCTGGGATCCCTAAGAGGAATTTTAGTTTATTATACATAATAAACAAAAACTAGTTACTAAATAGCCATCCATGTTAATATTTGTCAGCCCAATAGCAATTATTTCTTGCATCCCCTCACTTCACCCATACCGTATTTCAAAATAAGAACAATTAATGAAATGATATCAGTAATTAAAAAAAAAAGCTATTCCTTTTACATCCCTTATAAGAAAAGTTAATTGTTAAAGAGGACACAGGAAAGGTTTTTTTGTTTTGTTTTGTTTTGTTTTTTCCTACACTGGAAGGAGACACACACATTTGTTTTCTTATAAGGTATGCTCTTGGTAAACATGTAAAGTATATTGCTATATAGCTCAGTAAAAACACTTGTGTTCTCCTATCCTTTGGTCCTCACAACAGTTCTGAAATACAAGGAATAACATATCATCCTGATTTTTGAGATGAAGACACTGGCTTGGAAAGGATCAGAGGTTTGCACACACTTGGCCAGCAGCTGAGTCCGGTCTGCAGGACAAGGCTTCAATGCCCAGTATAGCCCCCCTCCTGCCTAAATCCTCACGGGTGACTTAAACTGACAAGAACACAAGCACAGTTGTTTTATTGATATGAGATGGGACTACACATTCACAGCAGTATATGAATCAATTTTTTTTTTTTGAAATAGCAGAATGCTAGTCTGATTTATGTTAAGTTTGAATTTGGGCGACCTCTTAAAGAAAATTTAAGAATTCCTTTGAAATATAAAGGCAAATTGATCTAGTTTAATCTGGGAATGCACTTTGGAAAAATTTCTTGAATGAATAGGAATTATTTGCAAAAACCACATGAAATTTTTTGTTTACTATTGCCAGCTTCTTTGCCCAGCTATTTGTCAGCCCTTTTCCTATATTTCATACATAGGTAAAATTAACCTGCATTGTTATTTTCTTCCATAATCCTATTTTCATAAAAAAATACATAAAATCAACCTCATCTTCTGTTTAAATCATCAGAAATTTCCATTACAGATGTCCAATTAATGAGATTTCACAGCAGTGTTATTCATTTTCAGCATACTTCTACCTTCATGAAATCTGGCAGAAAAAGAAAACCTCTTAGCTTTATTCTGGTCTCTTTCCAAAGGTGCATTTTCCCCGGAGCCATGTGGAGTAAAAGCTGCCAAAGGAGCACATGTGAAGATTTCTCTCTATTTACAAAGCCTCTGCTCCAGGCAACTGGGCTTATTCATTCATTCACTGAGTCAACCAAAACATTTTTTTTTTTTGCATCTACAATGTGTAAAATAGAGAGGACTGAGTGTCAGAGGGAAGGTGCTTATTCCACTTCATGCTCTCTCCTCTCAATCAGCTCACAGTCTAGAATATAAGACTTGTAAACTGCTAATTAGCAGTTCAATTATCTGACATAAATTGTGTTTAGGGGGTACAGATAAAGGTAAATAAATTGACATTTGAATATAACTAGTGTGCTAAAGGCAGAAAACCCTCCATGACTGATTCTATATGAAATCAATAGGAAAAAATTAGTTATATTATATTTATGGAATCACATATTTATATAGTTATACTATCTATAACATATGTAATATTTATGTATATAATTTAATTATAAGCTTCACTTCTTCAGTTAAAAAATAGTGAGTAAAGATAATTTTAATATAAAATAGGTTGATAGAATCGCTGTATTATCTATTACTATATAACAAAACCTAGCATCTTAAAGTAACACACATTTATTATCTCACACAGTTTTTGAGACAAATGGGAGCAGTTTAGCTAGATGGTACTGGCTTAGGGGCTTTCATGAGGATACACCCCTGCTGTCTGCTGGGGTTGCATCATCTGAAGACTGGACTGGGGCTGGTGGATCTAGTTCTAAGAATGCACCCTCTTATGGAGGGAGAAAAAGGTGTCAGTTCCTGTCCACTTGGGCCTCTCCACAGATTGCATGAGTAGCCTCAGGATAAGGCAGAGTGAAGGAGTGAGTGATTCAAGAGAGCCAGGAGGGAGTAACAGCTGCTTTTATGACCTAGTATCCATAATGGCATACCATCACTTCTGTCCTTTTTGTTTGTTTCCCTTATTAGAAGTGAGTCACTAAGTACAGACTATACCCAAAGGGAAGAAAGGTTTACCTCAAAAGATTCATCATCATTCACCTCTTAAAGGAAGATGTGTCAAAGAATTTGTGAACACATTTTAAAGTCATCATTCTGAACAAAATGCAGAAGTGCTGCTTTAGTGACAGTTTATGCACAATTTAAACATTAATGATAGGAATATTTTGCATAAATAAAATACATGTAATAAAATACATGTAAAAAATTCATGTAATAAAATACAGAAAATATGGGCATCAAAGAACCCTTATCACAACAGTAGTGCCAATAAATACTAAGGGATCTACACAGGTTAATTTCATTAACTGAGGAATAAAGAAGTTTGCAAAAGAAAAAGACCAGAAGTAGAGACTTCACATACTGGGGTTCATATGCAACCCTGGAACTGGAACTAGATCATCAAACTGAGCACTTGGTGGGTTTGCAAAGATGCTTGGCTTCCTGTATGGACTCTCCCGCCCATTTCTTGTGACTACTACACATATTTATTTTGTGAGGCATAAACTTTATTACCTTTGACTTTCCAGTAAAGTATGAACAATAATCGAATCACATTTTGTTAGAACTCAAAGAGATCTTCTCAATTCTTTATTTTATAGATGAAGATCAGAAGGAGAAAACAAGTCAAACCCATGAAGAAAGAGCTAGCCCATAGGGAGAAATGAGAATCCCTGCGAGGAAGCAGGAGTGTAATTGTAGAGCCACCTGCAAGTGCTTGCTTGAGAACAAATTTCCGGATCCTCAGTTTATCTGCTTGCATTAATTTTATCCTGTGGCTCTGTTCTGTATCTTCTGAACTTTCACACCACAACTGCAGAGTTGAAGGCAGAGCACAGAGCATTCCTGGCACACAAGCCTAAAATATTTACTATTTGGTCCTTTACAGAAAAATGTTGTTGTATTATTGCTTTATTGACATGATTTTCTTATTCCAGCTCACACTTTTGTTGATTACCATCATCCCAAAGAGAACTGTAAGCAGGTAGTATTATCTTTTTCTTGTAACAGTTTAGGCTTCCCTTCCTACCTCCAAGAAAAATTGAATTCCCAAAGTCTGTACCTTTTATTCAGCAAAAGAGATGCACGTGCTGGTACTGCTAACCACTCACATGTATCGGGTTCTGATGCCCAGTTAGTTGAGCTCCAGACTTCTGCACATTTTAAGTGCCACATCAGAAGCAGTAAGTCTGAATGGTTAGAGCTTCTTTCCCCTTTCTTTCCATCATCAACCACAAGCAATTTTCATCCTTGTCACACTACATTTGTTCAGTGCATATGGACCAATGGAGCTATACCAAGACATAAGAAGCTGGCCAGCTCGGATAAACAAACGTTTACTAAGTGATGTAGAGGGCTTGACACTGCATTTGGCCCTGGAAATATAAACAAGTCACTGTCCTGGCTCTGGAGCAATTTTCCTGTCTAGGTTTTATTCTTGACGTAAAATACCCAATTACTAACATAACCTGCTGTCTGATTTGAACTTTAACAGCCAGTCTGTTCCAAACTCTCAGATCCCCTTCAAACCTGGACTTCTTTTAATATGCTCTAACCAGCCTCCTCCACTCAAAGGAAAAGTTTTACCTATTTCCTTTCAGTCTGGTCTGACATCCCAGGTCATAACCTCATATTGACCCTGTGTGTGTCCATTACAACTCAATTATGAGATAGTGCCACACTCCCCATCCCCCCCAGCCAAATCTATTTTAAATACCAAAGAAGTTTTGAAGCACTTATTATATGTCTTAGTATCAATAGCAAACACTGAGAGAGCATTCACAGTCTGTCAGGCTCCATCCTGAGCATTCCCATATATTCAATCTCATTCAAGCTAGAACCATCATTCCCATTTACAGATGAGCAAAATGGCCCAAAGAAGGCACATGGTCATGTCCAGCCTCACGCAGCTAGTGAGCACCATAGGTCAAATTGAACACAAGAAGTTAGGCTCCAGAAACTGTGACCTTATTCACCAGATACTTTCCTTTATTATGTCTAATCACACAATCATACTTGAAAGGAATTACTAGCCCCACTTATAAATAAGGACGAACTGAGGTTGAAAGAGGTTTAAAAATTTGCCCAAATAAAGCAATGACTAAAGCAAATGGGTTTGTCTAATTGTCCTGCACTTTCCATAAAGATGCCCCACTGGACTTGGCACCAGCAGCTGTATATGTATATTACTTAGAAAGTACTCTGACATACCATATCTTATTTCTTCATCACAGAGCTCCAGCATACAGATCTTATTATTCTATTTATAAACCGTAAATTGGGGCTCAGAATATTAAATCACTTTCCCAACGTTAGATAGCTAGTAATTGTGACTCAGAATCAGGTATTCTAACTGCAAGTCAGGATTTTTCTCTTTGCCCCAGTGCCTTTCCATTTCAAGCTGGTATCTATTTGCTATACATGCATCATTAACCAATTTGGTCCCGGTTCAAGGCATAAGACCTAGTACTGAAAATGCAAAGCACTGCTGCTGTCAGATCAAGGGAGGGAATAAAAAATGAATATAATGGGGTTACATCTTATAGTTGAGAGTTGTAACAAGGAGCTCAAGTCATCAGGAAAGAATGATTTATTTTCAGTATTAGATAGTCTACAAAAACAATTAGGATGCAGGTGATGGCCCATTGAGGGATAAATTTCCACATCTATAGGATGAGGAAGTAAGACTAGAATTGTGATTTCAAACTGGTCTTTCTATGTGAGCACAATCCGGGATTTCTTGAAGGGGTGTAGTGGCACCACTGGGTGTCTGTCCAGCCCCATCTCCGGAACTGCAATGTTTCCACTGCAGCTTGCTGTTGTGTCACTGAATTTAGACTCATGCAAGACCAATTGGAATCTTTCTTTCCACATAATATATGGCCTAGAAACATGTAAACCACCATTGGTAGCCAGTGCTGTAGGGAAGCAAGGGAAACAGAGAAAGCCAGAAGACTGAAGAAAATGTGCAGAGAGATATGGAAAGAAATTTGCCTGAATTCTTTGATATCCTTTTCTTAAGATCTTCAATTTGTTCACTTAAGTCAGCTTATGGTGTTCTGCTTGCAATGAAATGAACCAATTATTCAAAGTGCTGAGATGCCAGTGGAATGGCTAAGCAAATAGATAAGGGTCTAGGCCTCACATTCTTATGAGGCTTTTGTTATGGGTTGAATTGTATCCTCCAGAAAAAGATATGTAAAAGTCCTAATCCCCAGAATCTGTGAATGCAACCTTATTTGGTAAAAGGGTCTTTGCAGATGTTATCAAGTTAAGATGTGGCCATTTAGGTTGGGCCCTAATCCATTATAACTAGAGTCTTTATAGAAGAGAAGAGACACTAACCTAACAGGGAAGGGTGCTATGTGACAATGTAGGCAGAGAGATCTAAGGGTTGCAGCTGTAAACCAAGGAAAGCCAAATATTGTCAGCAAACTTCCAGAAGCTAAGAAGCAGCAAAGGAGAATTCCCCTATAGGTTTCAGAAGGAGAGCTGCTGACATCTCAATTTTGATTATCTGGTCTCCAGAACTATGAGACAGTGCATTTATGTTGTTTAAGTCACCTTGTTTATAGGACTCTGTTACTGTAGCCTCACAAAACTAAAAGAGATTTCTATTAAATGCTCTTGTTTTATCTAAAAAATTTACTTATATAAAACAACTCTTCCATGGTGAAGCTGAATAAATAAAACCCTGATTTAATTTATATTTATCTGAAAATCTGTTTGAAACATACAGGCACTGTACTTACAGAACTACTTTTAGTAATTTCTGCTAAATAGTGTGCGCCTCGGGCCTCCCTGGTGGCGCAACGGGTTAAGCGCAGCTTTGTGAAGCTAGCCAGGGCCGCTGTAGCAGGAGTTCGATTCCCAGTTCCCAGCCAGGGAGCTTCCCACATGGCACACCAGACCTCTCCTGCCTCGCCCGCTGCTCGCCTCAGGAGTCTACTTCAGTCAATCTGCCTGTTCTGCTCCCCACTCTGTCTCTGGTGAATCTCCTCACCACCTCACACCTCTGGCCTACACCCCAGCTTGTATGCAAAAATAAATAAATCTTTTAAAAAAATAGTGTTACCTCTCTGTTAGTAAAATAAATGTTTAATTTTTCCATTTTGGTTAAAACTCACTTTTTATGTTTAGAATCTCCAAGTATAGGAATAAGTCAGGCACATATTTTATTTAAAGGTTTTCTTGCTAAGTCCAGCATCCCAGCAAAAGCTGCTATTAGCACTGCAAACTTATCATTATTTAAAGGAGATGCCAGAGGTATAATTATGAGAATGCAATGGAGCCCCAAAGTATAATCCTTTCAAAAAGCTATAGAATGCATCACCTAAAATGTTTGTAATAAAGGTAAGTTGACTACCATTTATAACAAAATGTTCCTTTGAGAGTCTCATAAGACCTCACACTCCCCACAACTGAGATCATGGTCAAATCTATACAATGTCACTATTTAGTACAAGTATGATGGCTGCATTTCAAAATTTTATTGTAGATTTGCAATTGGTTGATTTTTTTACCTGTAGCCACATTTTTCTAGAGATAATGTCAATAAAAGTTATAAGCGTAAGAGTTATACCGTGCTTTTCAGGTTTCAAAGAACTTTTAAAAACAAGATTCCATTTGACCTACACAATTGTAATTTTAAATAAGAGAAGGTAAATATTATCCTCTCTATTTGACTCTTGAAGAGACTGGTGCTTGGAAACCTGCCCTACGTCATACAAACTAGTAAAAATTAAAAGCTAGATCTCGTGATTCTGAATCTAAAATGCACCTTTCAAGATATCATTATACCTATCTAATTCTGATACAAGGTACAGGTTATCATATGGTGGATTTTTGCCTTGCAGGCCTCAGAGTTTCATAAGGAAAAGTAGAATGATTCACTTTTTAAAGTCACCTATTTTTGCAATGAACTAGTCAATGCTTTCTTATCTTGACATGATTTCCTCCTAAAAAGCCTCATAAACCAAAAACATTGAAACTTGCAGCCATAATTTGGTTCTTTGATGTTTGTTTCAAAGGTGTTTTCCTTGGAGAGAGCAAATCATGGCTCTGAGAGAGAAGGGAGAGAAGGAGCTGTGCTCATCGAAACAGGATCTCTTCAAGAGGGGATGAGGAGTGGCCAGAATTATGACAGAAATGATATAAAGCTGACAAACCTCCTCTCCTTTTTTGTCCTCATGGGCTATTTGAAGAGTGGACAAAACTTACAAAATCACGTGAGCTAGCTTCTTAGATGTGGAAAACATACAATCACAATGTTCCAGAGTAAGAAAGATAGAATTTTTGATTTAACAATTTTGTCCAATGCTGTGGCTATTTAGACTCAACATTAAAAGTTATTTACCTTTATGCACAGTTCCTTGTCACATGATAAACACACTCCCAAAGAACCAGTATGGTCAAGGGGTGACATTATAGAAACATTATGCTTTTGGTCTTTAATCAACCAATAAGAGTCAAGTGTCAGCTCAAAACTTTCAGCTACAAATCTCACAATGGCTGGTAACACCAAGATTAAATGTGCAGGAGTACTTTGTTTAAAGGCCCCCTCACTCTCACCCTCCCTCACCACTGAGATGTCAGTGGAGTTCCTTTCATACTCTCCCACATGGAGACTTTCTGGGCTCCCAGCTATCGTGTGGCTAAAAGAACACTTATGGCACAGCCCCCCTTTCCAGCTCATACGGCTGGGCTGAAAAGAAGAAATGAAGAGATTCAGTAACTCCTCTTTCCTCCTGTTACATATAGTCTATGAAGTAGACAAAGGAAAATGTAGTCCTGAAAAGAAATCACTGTTTACAAAGACAATGGAAATTAATAATAGTATTCTAATAACAGCACATGTGGAATGTTACAGATATATTGTATAAACAGAAGTTTTATGAAAAACCTTTTAAGAAACTTTTGTTTTTTAATGATGAAGAAACTAAGGGTCCTTCCTACCCATATCAGGAATATGCTTAGGGAAGATGTATTAACTTACTAAAAGAGACACAATCCAGAATGGCCTATTAAAAAGTGTAAGTCTGTGAGCAGAGGGAAGAAAATAAGTTAAAAAATGATAAAGTTGAAAAAGACATTAAGTTATATGGATTTCAGTCTCCTCATTTCACAGATACACAAATTGAGGTTTCCAAAGAAATTTGAATTTGTGCAATATTTAAAAAAAAAAATATGTACTAAAGAATACTACTCAGCAAAAAAAAAAAGAATGAACTACTCATCCATGCAATGATTTGATGAACCTCACAAATGTACTACTAGATGAAAGAAAGCAGAAACAAGCATTGTGTGAAGATTCAACTTATGTAGATTCTCCTAACAGGCAAAATTGATCAAAGATGGAAACTATTGGAATAGTGGTAGCCTTGGGGTGAAGGGAGGATAATAGAGAGAGATGTTGAGTAAGAAGGGATGCTAGTGAACTTTCTGGAAAAAGGGAAATGTTCTAATTTGTGATAGGGTGTGGGTATATCCATTTTTCAAAACTGTATAAATAATTAATATTTGTGCCTCTCGATGCATGTGAATTTTTTAAAACCTATAAAAAATAATTATCTTTCAAGGTGTCATAGAGAGTAGGTGAAGATGAAATGAGAATGGCAGATTGTTGCTAATGTTGAAGTATGTGTGAGGGAGTACAACATACTCTGTGTTTACTCTGAATATGGTTGAGACATTTTCTAAGAAAAATTTTGAAAGAAGAATGTGAGGAGAAAGGGAAAGTTCAATTCATGACTGAAGTGTTTCTAAGACTGCTCCATGTCAACTTTCAAATTTTATTTTGCTGAATCACTTTAATGTTTTTCAGCTAAGTTTTAGGTCCCTTCCCATATTGAGCCTGTTTCCCCACCTTCTTGAGGAAAAGGTGAAACCTGAGAACCAAAGGCAGTGAGCCTGGAGGAGCCCACCCAACGCCTCAGCACAGGGGCCTCTGAAAAGGCTACATGTGCTTCCTTCTGAGTTGAGTGTGCTGGAGTCACATTGTCAGGAAATGTCTTCCTCAAGGTCACACAATGTTTGCCCTTGAGAAACATCTCTCTCGGTACTTTGGAGATAGTCAGATATGTTTCAAAAATAAAATTGCTTCATATTATAAACAAACAAATAAGCTCATGATATTATACAAAGATTGCCCACCAAACACAACTTTTTGTTTGTAAAAATTTTTTGATCATTATATTTTTATATTTTTATGTAAGCTTCAAATTTTAGTCAACTTCTTAATTCTTAATTATAATTTGCGTAATAGAAACAGTAAAAGAAATATTATCAGCAACATGTATTAGCAGCTATTGTTCAATGTATTAGTGGTTCTTCAACACATCAACCAACCACAGTCTAAGGATCAAAGGTACATAAAAGGGGACAATAAGTAGTAAGTTAGAAGTGAGCTTATTTTTTATTCCATAAGCACTACAAAAAATACTTTTAGTATAATACTAAAGTCAACTATCACAGACCCCTAAAAGGCGTTTCAAAGAACAAATGAATTGGGTTAACAGTGCTTTTTCTGTCGAGGCTAAAAGCTACCCCATGCAGAATGATCTCAAAATGCTTTATGTGAATTACCACAAAAGATGAGCTAGGAGATCCATAAAATACATGCTGTAATTGCATACAGTCTGACTACAAAAGTACCTTGGTAGCACTGGAACCTTTGTTATTAAAATCCTTATCCATTAGCAGTTACTGCTTACTGCATAACACCAATAGCTCTTGTAAAACACACATTTACAGGAACCACAACAGCATTACTAAAGATTGCACTTTGGGTTGGAAATAATTCTATTGTGAATGAAGCTGAGTGATGAAACCACAGGTTTAAAAGCATCATATCTGATCAGAGAACTTAAAGGGCAAAGTCACACCCTAAACACTGCTGTGGAAATTTGCCAAGGAAACAACTTTAACTTGTTGAAATATGCTTCTAAAAATTAATATTGAGTTATTATTCAATAAGCTCTAAAATAAGCTCTCCAGTTTATTCAAGTTAATTCAAAGGTAATTTATAAGATCAGTTTAAAAAAATGATTGATTTATAGCAGCTGTAGTCCAAGTAGGGGGTGGGGGGGAAAGACAGAGAAGGCAGCAAGAGAAGAATAGAAGAACTAGGACAGAAGAACTAGGATGTAGGCCAGAGGTTCGGAGGGTGAGAGGATTCACCAGAGACAGAATGGGGAGCAGAACAGGCAGATTGACTGAAATACACTGGTAAGGGGAGCAGTGGGGGAGACAGGAGAGCTCTGCTACACCATGTGGGTTAACTCCCTGGCTGGGGATCGAACTCAGGCCATAGAGGTGATAGCTCTGAGATTAACCTTAGCCATTAAGGAGGCCCCTATAAGATTACTTCTAGTTGGGAATCTGTGTTTATGAGCCAAAAGCTTTTGTTTGTTTCAATGTGAACCTCAAGATTTCTTTTGCTCATAAGATAAAATAAAACCTGAGACCTAAGATTCTCATAATTTAAAGCCCACTGAAAAGTTCATCAAACTGTGAAACTGCCACACTAAACACACATTTTACAGATACACACACATACACACGTGTATTCATAAAACAAATACATATCTTAACAATCCAAAATTCAGTCATTCATTTGAAGTTTTATGAGACAAATATATGTTTTCTCTGAGGCAAAAGAAAACATAAGCCTAAAAATGATGTTATGCACATTAGTATAATTAAGTAATACCACAGGTTGGCTTTGTCTTCTAAGATTCTACTTTTGATAACTGATACCTCAAAGAAAGATATAAATTAGGTTAGACTGATGAAATAGTGTGCCACTTAATTCATAAGTTTAAAATCATTAAAAACTGGTACAGAGCTTTTGAGGAATTTCCAGACACTCGGATTACAACAAAAATAGTAATTACGATTTTAAAAGTAATAACTCTTTCCTTAGGACTGACATTCTGTTTACTTACAGACTGTCCATTTATCCCCCGGGGGTCTTCCATTGAAGAGTTCTTCTTCTGAATTATATATGGGCAATTAGCTACACACTTCTTCAAAGGGTTCCAACACCCCAGCACCTGTGAAGAATAGAGCATCAAGCAGCCGTATTAATTGTGTGGCATGAAATTAAGAGCTGATCTTTACATCTGTAGCTTTCCATTTACTAGCATGTATACACAAGTCAAGAATACTTAACTTTACTGAATGAATCTTTAAAATAAATATTATGGGCTCACTGTTTATCACAATTTACATGAGCCAAATGTGGCCAAATTATAGTTCAGTGTGTCTGCTGTCAGCAGCTGCAGTCCAAGCAGGAAAAGAAAAAAGAGAGAGAGGGCAGCAAGAGAGCTTTCCACACACATTATTTTTGAGCCAACAGTAGAAAAGCTTTTTACTTCATTTTCTTTTTTCTTTTTGAATTCAGTTTCTCCATGCTATCTATCAATGTCAATTGTACCACAATGCAGAAAGGAAATACTAACAAAGAAATATGATTGTAGTCTGAGCAAGGATAAAAGAGAAAAATCTAAAGTTGAGTGTTTTATCCTCAGGGGAAGTATATTATTATTCTGTCTTAGCAAGTTTACATTAGGTCACAGTTTCATGGTTGATCAACCCCGAACCTTCAGAGAGTCAACACCTCCAAGAAGAATGAGATTTGGAGATGCTTCAAGACATAGACAACAAATGTAGTAATTTGAAATATGTCCTACATTTATCTACCTTCAAAAAAAATACAGGCATCTAGCTGCCTGTTGTCATTCTCTAATATCTAGAATTAATTTTCATGATGATGCTCAAATGGAAAATCTAAGAGACAGGTTATCTTACTTGGACTTGGACTTCACATCCATAGCAACACAAAATACATGCAATTTTAAGGGAAAAAAATAGAGACAACATTAATGTTATACCTAGACAAAATTATAGAAAAGAGAACAAGAAATAATTTAATTTCAGTTATCTCTTCTTGTAAAAGTACTTGAACTTCAGAGGTTAGCGTGGCAGGAAAATCACTATAGTGAAAGAGAAGATATCTGAATTCAGGGTCTGACTCTTACTAATTGAATGACCTCAGGCAAGTAATTTAGGTTCTCTGGACCTTGGTTCTATTTTCTGTGAAATGGGTGACTTCAACTGGATAATATCTTAATGTTTACATAGTATATTTATAACTCAATGATTCCATGTATGTATACACATAATATTTGAGTAAGACATCTCAAGCTTGGATCATTTGGGATGGAATTTTACAAATGCTGAAGTAATTCTCATTTAAGATTGTTTTGCTCACAGTTATCAATGCTGGAAAACACATGCCTTATCCATTGTTAACACAAAATTTCAGATTTTGAGTAAAAAGAAAATCATATGGATGCATGTATTCTCTGCTCAACCAGGAAAATACTATATACAACTCTATTTTGAATTGCACACAAAATTTTCAGAGTTGAATTTTAAAACCTGCCAGAATTAATTTGAGAGGATTCTTTGCATTATTAGGGAAGAGATATTATAGAAACTTGACATTTTTCATTGCTTTAATCACTCTCTGGAGGCATGTTACATTTTCTAGGTGATAAAGTAGCATTTTAAAGTGAGGTTAATAATCCTGCTTTACATTGGTAAAACACTTTACAGTTTACAAAGTTCTTTCTCATAAATGGCCCACAGTGCACCTATATGTGGTGAGACAAAGTTCAGTTTCATTTCTCACAGAAAGGAGCAGGCCCAGGACAAAGCTCCTTCTGATTCCCCTTAAATTCCCATCCTCTTCATAACTGTCCTAAGAACATGTTTCAATCAAAATCTGTATATTTGATACTCCAGGATCATTTCCCATGTGTTTCCTTTTCATATTTCCATATTGAACTTACTGAACAGTTTAAGGTATTAAGAATGGTCAAGTTACATAAACATGAAAGGTATTTCATTTGTAATTTTATTTCTTCTGAAGATGAAACTGTTCTCTACTATATACTATGTTTGTTATTGTTTCCTGGGTTGAAAAGAAAAGACTAAGATTATTGACAAGTCAAAAGAGTCAGCCTTCATCTACTTCAGGTAGATGTCTCCACTAAGAAAGACTATCACTCAACAATAAAAAAAAAATCACAGAAAGCCATGGACTTTATTTACAAATCCTCCATCACTTGCTAAATCAGCATAGTTGTTTCCAGATTTCTACATGTCAGTCCAAAACATGAAATTTTTGCCATGACTGGGTCTACTAATATTTAGGAGGCTGGCTCTGGTAAATCCTTAATTCTCTTGCTGGACTTGATCTTTCATGGTTTATAAATAAGTCTGTCTCCATTATAGCACTTATCTAATGGAACTGTAATTATTTCTCTACCTTTCTCACCCACTAGACTTTTGTTCCACGAGGGCTAGAACCATAACTTACTCCCTTGCTCAAGTCACATGTGGCACTCATTAAATATTTTGAATGAACGAGTGTTATTGATAGATGACAATTTTAGAATACATGTGAACTCTGAGCTAGAATTAGGTAGACAGTTAAATGGTGTTATCATTCAACTAACTTAAAAAAGTATCCATCAAATTTCTGTCATAAATATTTATTTCAAGTATCCAAAGAAATAGGTTCAAGCAAAAACAGGTTACTTGATTCATGTCTGTCTACCTATCCATCCATCCATTCATCCTTTTATCGATTTATCTAGCTAGCCTATACATCTATGTTTGTATTTATGCTTCTATATACGTATGTACGTATGCATGTTATGTACACATGTATCTGTCTGCTGACCTACCCTACTATTTATTACACACATAGTGAGTAGTTATTCATAAAACTGTATAGACATACACATTGATACAATCTCAGTACTCAAAGGTAGACTTTGATTAAACCAAGGATTGGACCCTAGAAAAGAAGTTGTAGAAGAATGTCCAAGAAGGCTAATTTAGGTATAGGATGGGGAAGGATGGTACAATGCTGACGGAAGGGTCAATGGATGGGATTAATTTGGGAAGGTTTGTGAAGCACTCGAGGTAGGTGCTTTGGTGTCAGAGGTATCCTGACAAGACATGGCACAAAATCCCTTTTGGGGGTCCAGAGATATTGTGAAATTGGGCCCCTGATGATGAGATTATAATTATACCTATAGAGCTAAGATGCTTATTAGGATGTGCTATTTTATGCTCTCTTGCAACCAAGAAACATACTAATTTTTAAACACAGAACAGTTCTAAATACAGAAACTTTAATGCACGAGACAAAACATCTATGCTTTCTGTTATAAATTAAACAAACTCTCTCTGGGATACCAATTTTTCTCCCCAAGTCTATAAACAGTTCCTGTTACCTGAAACAAGTATTCTGGAGTTTTGAATCTATTTTTCTGGGTTCGGTAAAATTCCAACCAAGGAATGCCCACCGAGGCATTTCCTATTTTCTATACCTAACCGGTTAAAACCAGGTGGTTGATTTAAAAAAAATAACACCTCATCTTACAAGCAAACAATATTCTGCTTTTATTTTAGTTATAGCTCATCACAAATATCCTGGCAATTGTCAGAGCAAAAGTCTGGGAGAAGGTGGAATAAATGTGTAAATTGTAGAGGCATGAAACAGACTGAGAAAGGGTCTAGGCAGGCAGGCTCTTGGGATGGACTTCCTAAATTGAAGAAAAATAAGTTAGGGGGTGGAAGTGGAGACTAATATGGTTGGGAGAGAAATAATATTTTTAAAATTTTATATATCATGTACATTTTAATTTTTCCTGCTGGTTTTGAAAAATGGGTTATATTTTAGATGACACATAAATCACCCCTAATGAACCAGAAACCCATCAGGCACTGTTAATAACTTGTGGCTCCTTGGATGAAAGGGTATTTTCATTACCACACACCATCACTTTAATCTTTGCCTTCTTACCAAGTGTTGAGTTTTCTAACATTCCTGAGAAGCAGAAGGAAACTAGAGGTTGAACATTGCTCTATAGAAAAGAAAAGGCCTATTCTAAAGTATGTCCCCAGAAGACTACAACTACAGATTGAATAAACATATCAAATCAAGGGGTCTTTAAGAAAATTTACAAACAGAAGCCTGTAGTGAAATGAACCATTGGATAAATGACCTCCCAGAGACCCACTCAACTCACTCTTCCATAGCTCTAGAAGCCACAAAATGCCGTGTCTCACGGTCACCGGTTGATTGCTTTCCACACCTTCGTAAGAAATTTGGTTATATCATGGAAAACAGAAATTGGGGATACTCAAGTAAGTTGGATTCAGAACCAGATATTCATAGGTCTTTCAGATTGTTAAGGAACATATCACAACCACTGAAGCATTAATAAAAAACAAATAGAGCTCAAGCTTAGTGAGGCCCCTACAGATGGTCCCTACCATTTCTATAGAAATAAATGTCTATACCAATTTGCCTTTATAGCTTTCCCACTGATTTATTGGTACCTGTGTTTTATTCTTTATAGACTCTAAATACATATGACCAAATATCTGCTTCCACCATGTTATTACTTTTACGTTAACAGAAGACAAGGGAACAAATGAGATGATAATAATTAGGAAAATGATGACATTTTTATTCAGTAACTAAATTTGAATTACTATAATGTGGAATTTGCTACACAAATGATAGTAAAAAAAACTCTAAAGAAATATAACTACAACCCCATCAACCCAACTGGTCTATACAATACTTAATTTTATGTAGTTATAATCATAGTGAATCTTCATGCTTCTCTTTTTCTGGTTTCTCTTAACATTGTTCCATAAGCATTTTATAGTCTGTACATTTATCATGTTAATGTGCATGTAATAATCCTCTAAAGTGGGACATTTGAGATTTTTTCATTTTCATATTACATAACACTTCAATGTTTTCATTTGTCATGTTTTTTCCATCTTTTAAATAATTTCTTTAAGGATAAATCTGAAAAAAAGTGTAACTAGATGATCAAGTTATACTTTCAAGGTATGACAGTTGAAAGTAATAATTCTTATAAACTGAGGTCAAATTCACTAATTTGTATTTCTCTTACATAACACTGGCTCTAGTAGAAAGATAGATATCATAATTTTAAATATTCAAGTGAGTTCTGAATACAGGTACAATGGAAGCTATAATCTTGACAACATTCAAGTATCTCCCTATATCAGAAGTTGCCAAATTTTTGTGTTCGTGGTTAACTTGAATACTAAAATTCATAGCTGGAATTTGAAAGCCTTAACCAAATGACTGGTACAAACCATTGCTGTACTGATAAAAGCATGCACGTTTAGGAGGAAAAAGAAGAAGAGGAAAAGAAAAAAAAAAAAAAAAGCATGCACGTTTATCATACACTTCCCTTTTGTCCATTCAACATTGCTCTTCCATTGGAAATCTACGCTCATAGACTCAAGACAAAAAGTAAACATGGGATCTTTTATCACCATCCTGATCACTTTCTTCTCTTATCTTCAACAAGGTGAATCCCCTTCCACATGACCCAGTGAGTGAGTCATACAGTCCTTGTCATAAAAAGTCTACTCACACATAGAAAAGGTAAGTGTTGTCCATTGGTTATAAGTGGTGGCTCATCCATGAGGGATTTGGGGAACAGTAATGTGCTATAGCATGTTGTTTGAGAACCATGGGCCTATACATTTTACTTGTAATGAGGAAATTCAGACATCTAAGAGGAAAAAAAATCTAAAATATAATCATTCACGATAAACTTTTCTAAAATTTCACCAGGCTCTTATGTTAATTCTGCTGCATTTCTACTGAATTTAAGGGATTGCTGGTCTTCACAGATGTCTGTATACAATGTGTCACAGAAATGTTTCTTAGCCAAATAAGATGCTAGTTTCAGATTTTAAATGTTTAATACTGTAGAACAACTGGTAGCAAACTAAACTGGTTCCATTTATTGATTGTGCTGACTAATGTCCAATTGAAGTAAATACCTATAAATGATTTTTTTTCTTTATTCAGTAGAAAAACTGGGTATAAAATAGCAAAAAATTTCTACTCCTTGTCTTTACATAAAAAGACCTACTGTTGAAAGAAATACACCATAAAACTCATCCATACAAAATGGAAAACCGGACAGTGGTTGCCTCAAATTAGGAATGTGGGCCAGGAGTTTGATGGTACTTTTTGGAGTATTAGAAGTGTTCTATATATGACAATGGTTACATGATTGTCAAAATTCAGTGAATTATATGCTTTAATAAAATTATTTTCTTAATGTGCCACATCTCACATTTCCTATCAGTTAGCAACCTCTTTTTTTCCCAGTGTCGTCAAGAAAGTAACAGTGTTTTGATAGTGACTGTCTTCTTCGTTAGAATAATAGAACTTGTCCCTCCAAATCACACATGATATTAGTCCTGATCTACATGTTCATCCACCAACACTCCTTTTCCTAATACAGTCATGATATTTATTCCTGCTTGAGTAAATTAATTAGGTTCAGTAATCACTCATGTTCATTTTTAGGTACAGGAGTGAAGAAGGGGCTTAAAAACATATTCTCGATTTAAGAGATGAAAATTAGGATTATACAATTGTCTTTAACGTTTAGGTTCTAATTGTCATGTCAGTAACTGATATGATCCTAAAGGCTTTAATTTTTAAGGACTTAAGTCAGAATGCTGAATGGTGATCTGGTTTTCAGGAATACCGAATCAAATCTATAAATTACCTGGTCTGTGCTTAGATCACAGTAGGCTCAGCAGTCAAGAATTAAAAAATAATTATATTTATAAAAATAATATATTTCTCAGACTTGTGTGCCCTTTGTCTTTTTCTGCTAAAATTCAAGGGCAATTTTAACTACGGACATAGACACAGACTTCAACATCCATCTCACTAGGTAATATATGTAGTACAGGAAATCCAATCTCATTATTAGACTTCAGAGTTAGTATCTACTGCATATACTAGTTTAGGAGCATCTAGAGAGTAAAGGCTTCCCTGCTCCACTCCAACACCAATCCCTTACCCTTGACAATCACAACTAAAATTTAACAAAGCAATTTCCTCATTTCCTGGATGCTGACTCTGACTTTTTGTAGCTTTTTGACCAGAGCAGGGATTACTTGATTGAATTAGACTGCAGGACTGCAGTCTCAGAGGCCAAAACACTGAAAATAAAGACAGTAATGGGACACACATGAAGTTGTCAGAAAGGAGGCAGTAACTCAGGATTTCTTTGAATTTCACTTTTTTCTTAAAAAAAAATCAAAGGACAATATACACTATAATAAAACTAGACAAGTTTAAGCAATCTGCCTTTCCTCAGTTCAATGAGAAAATAACTAATCAGTGATATAACATAACAAGAATATATATGGAATATTGGGATATTGTGATGGGGCCACATAAGGAAGTTGTGGAATACAAATTTCCATCTAAAGCAGAAATCACCCAAAATATCCTTGACAGATCACCAAGCTCTTCTGTTTAAGCACTTTTGAGGACAGAAACTCACCAGCCTGGCAAGCCACTTGGTCTACAACTAGAAGGCTTAAACTTTAGAAGGTTTTTGGCTATACTGAGCTGAAGTAGACCCATCAAAGCCATTTTCTCTAGGTCAACTTTTATTCTGCACCAACACAAACATTTCAATTACCTTTCTATATAAAACAGTTCTTAAAAGATTAGAATGATATTCCCCTAAGAGTTGTCCTCTCTAGGCCCAAGATCTGAAGACTTGTCCTTTTTAAAAAGAGTTTCTTAGTTTTCTGATTCCCTCTCCAAAGGACATGTCTGTAGATCAACGGTTCCTGGCTCCTTACACCAGTGGCACTTACTGAGCTTAGAGACACTGAAACTCTTCTGCAAATGTCCTGCTTTCAAAGCATAATTCCTCTAATCTATACTTGAGGAACTAATTCACCCCTGTGAAATTCTCATTTTTTTAGTTTCTTCATGTCAGTCAAACACATTCAGATTTTAACTCATGATTCTGCAAGTCAATGAGTGAGATATACATTCCAGCTTTGTGTAATCTGCCAGTCAAAAAACATTACTTTAACTTCCTTCTGTCAAGTCACTGACAAAAATGGTAATGAGGAAGAGATTAAAATTTAGAGCTAGTCCTAATGATTAGGGGAAAAGGTTAGGGGGAAAAAGACTTGAAAATTTGAAGAGAGTAGGAATTGGAGTCTTTGACTCTGGCACTAGTCAGATCTGTAATCTTGGAAAAATCCATTAAGCTCTCTGAGTCTATAGCATACAGGTGGGAGCATGCTTCTTCATTTTACAATGACACTAACACCATTCAATAAGATGGAAAAGATTGATAATGCTTCCTACATATAGTACATCCTCAATAAATTTGTGTTGAACAGATGATAAGCATTTTGTTAAGGAGGAAAGGTCATAAAGCTATAATGCAATATGTTTAATTGTCTCTAGTTTTACATCCAAAAATTATCACATAAGTCAACTGCTAAAAGACAATTGGACACTATTAGAAGATGCATTTCAAATTACTTAAAATAACAATTAGTAAAACAATACTGTAATTGCAATGTTCTCTCTATTACTCTTTGGAGACATTTTGACATTTTTTAGAAGCTAAATAATCTCAATAATATTTTTTTCATCGTTCCTGTTCCGTAATTTATCTTAATTACCATTTTCCTCTGCTTTCTCTCCAAGATATTCACATGTTCCAAATTGTGAAACTTGTTAAATGTTGCTCTCTATTTGGAGCAAGGAACCAGTCTGATGTGGTCTGGTTTGGTCTGACATCCAAGTCCTTTCCAATGTGTGCCAGGCCTTCCCAGCTACCATCTCTGCATATCTCCCTTGGCATTTAAATCTTTCCTGCTTACCTGCATCTAAATCAGACTACTTCCAGATACTCCTGGTGCAACTCTACTCTGGAAGGATGCACCTTCCATCCATTCTCTTCTATAGCCTTCCAGACCCATCCAGTTCTCTCCTCCAGAAAGCACACCTGTGTTTTTCCCCCATAAGAGCATTAGTCACATTCGGTGACAACTGTCTCCTGACTGCTCCTTCAGGGAAGAAACAATGTTTATACTATAACAAGATGCTTGGTACATGGCACTTTTCCCACATGTTGGCCAAATGGATAGCATAGAGCAAGAGACACAGGAAGTTTAGGACACCAGAGTCTGGGAAGAGGACGGAAGAATGTCTCTCTTGGTCTACATGGACATCTTGCTTCTACATTATCCCAGCACTTCTCACTCAGAGTTGGGATCCTCTTGTGCTGTGTAGATATTTGCTACTGATTCCTCTGGTTATATCAATACAATCAGTTCACATTTCTTGACGGGACTGAGTCTTTCTCCAGTCAGAATTTTTTCAAAAAACTTTGAGTTTTGTGATACGAATTACCTTGCCTCATACCAGCCTGGCTACCAGAACAAAAAAGTTGGTGGGTCTTAATTTGTATAAAGAAAACAATGAAAATTGTTTATACTGCATCCATTAGCCTTCCCCACCCCAGCCACACCAAAGGTAAAGCAGAGATCCTTTTATTTTTTCATTGCTTTCCCATTATTCATAAAAATAAAAATCCTTCCCTGTGGCTGACCCCTCCAATTCATCTTTTAATTCTTATAACCTATTTGATTTGGGCCCACCAACCCATTTTTGGCCAAGAAAGACACTCCAAGGGCTGTAAGTACTAAATATAAGTAGCTGTTTGCCCAAACTGCTCCCCAAATGTTTCCCATTACTGGAGCTTCCCGCAGGAGCACACGTTCAAGACAGCAATCACAACATCAAATATGGCCAAGCTGACTCCCCCACCTCAGTCCCGCCACATCCCACTCAGTCACCACCTCCCAGAAGGAAAACAAACCCGCCCAAGACACATCTCTCCACGTGTAGCGCCCCAAAGCTGCAAGCCAAAGGGGCAACGCCGGTGCCTCACCGCGTCTGGACCCGACGGGCGTACCCCATCATCGCGAGCGCGCCTCTGCGCCCTTCCAGGTGACTTCGCGTACCTGGCGGTGGTGCTCACGCCGAGCAGGCGACCTCCGAGCGGCGGGCGCACTGAGGTACGCCGGAGCCCACTCACTCGCTTGCTCCGGGGTCGAGGCCCCGCGGCAGCAGCGCCCCTTCCACTGTTCCCCGGACGCCGATCGCTGCCCTCCAGTACTGGCTGGGGACGCGGGCGTCAGCGGCTCGGGCTTTAGGCCGCTCCTCTGAGCCAAAGGGTCAGATTTAGTTTCACAACAAAGTCTCGCCACCGTCACCGCAACGCAACTGGAAGCCAAAGCCGGCCGGGCGGCCCTGGCAGGGGCGGGAGCACGGCCGCCCTAGGCGAAGGTGGGAAGAGCGCGCGAGGGGAGGGTGGCCGGCGACAGGGGCCTGGCGGCTGGACTTACTCGAGTCACAGTTTCGGCGACGCGGGGCTGAGGAACCGGTTCTTCAAAAACAAACCGAAAATGGGTAACGGAAAGGCCAGGGCAGTGCTAAGAGGGGTTCTGTCTCGATGTTTAGGGCACACGCTGCTCTGGCTTCCAGAAATCCGAGCCAGTGGTGGCGTTTTTCTTTCTTTCCTTTTGAAATGCGCCTGTGCCTCCGGGTTGAGGGGCGCCCTTCACTAGGCTCAAGAATGTGCAGTCATACCAGGGACACAGATGAGAACCCTCTTCCCAGGACCCTCTGATGGTCTTTGTACCCCTTCCCCCCTTCTCCCAACTCCCTCTTTGGTTCCCAACTACCCCCTACCAGGAGCCTGAGCTGGGCCTGCTGCCCAAGCCCCGCAGGGTGTCTTGGAAGTCCAGGCCCTTGCCGAGTTTAAACTGAAAGGGGTGGGGGCAGGGGTAGGGATGTGGATTGGGAGGCCGGTTGCTCAGTTAACATGGGAGAGTTAGGTGTGCATTAAGTGGACCTGAGAGGAAGGGTGGATGGAGTGACATGGTGATTTTCTTTTTTCTGGTGGTGGGGGTAGGATATAAGTAATGAGACTGAAACTTATTAAAACATCAGAATTCAGAATTTTAGAAGTGGTCTTGAAGGTATATACTCTAATTTATTATAGACAGGGAAACTGAGGCAGAGGTGTAAGTGAATTACCCAGAAGCATGCGCGGAAGCCTGTGCTAACTATCCACAGGCAGTCCAGTATCCTTTCTACTAAATCTTTTTGCCTTTTCATAAAGAAACTCTTTAGGGGAGGATAGGGGGCAGTTTCTATAACCCCTGAGTCCCTCTGCATTTGTGACTTAATGAGTCCTAGAGAAAATTTTGATTCAACATGTAAAGTATTACAGCATTGGATAAAGCATCCATTACAGGTCAGTAATCTGAGATACGCCTTTTTTGGGAACTTCCTCTTACTTGATTAGGGAATCCAATCACAAGTAGTGAAAGATACGCAAATACCTTGATGATTTGCTCTTATAGGGACTCATCACTTTTAGTGAGTATTAAAATGTTTGCTCTTCTCTCTCCTAAAAGAAATCCCTTCCCCACTCCCCACTCAATTATTCAGATCAAATGAGATAGAGTAAGCAAAAGGGCCTGGGCAAATATAAAATGTGGCATCAAAACGGGTATTATTGTACACACTCTTTCAAAATCATCTAGATTCACACAATTTACAGTTGTTTCAGTTGTTTCTATCAGTCATCAAGTATCTGTTGACTTGTACTAGATACCATGAAGTTAGAGATGGAACAATGAGACCTAACCCTTCACCTTCAAAGACCTCAGATTATAGATTTGGAGATAAGACTAACACAGAGGAAATAATTAGAAATCTACACAAACACTATGTTTTGGTCTTAAAGTGTTGGGTGTTTGTATGTGTGTGACCCAGAAACTTTCCAAAAAAGACCACGTGTATTGGGTGAAGAGTACGTCCTGTAGAAGTCAATACATGATAAATTATGCTAATCCAATAAAATATCAATACCCTATTCAAAGAGAAATATTTACCAAGTTAGCCAGTTCATAAGGATAACTTTGCCTTCCTCAACAGTTTCTCCTTTCTACCCATTCACAAATATAAAAAAATTCCATAACATAAAAAAGTCTTTTACATCAATAGTTGTACTTAAAGAGAGCAGCAATAACCTAAACTACCAAATATAAACATCTGCTAAGAACACACTAAAGACAATGAAAGTTTTTTGTCAGAATCTACAGGCAGAGTATTTACTTTAAAAGCATATTTAAAAACAATCCTTACAATTCAGAAGCAACATATAACCTAAAATTTTTGTGTATTAACACAAGGAGTCTTTTGATCCTTCATTTTGGTATTTCCTTAAGAAAATATAGAACAACTCTCAATCCAAATATCCTACTATTTTATTTTTTTAACTTCTTGAAACCTAGATTCATATGGCCTTTGGATAAAAACATCTAAATTTTGAGCCAGTTTCTGAATTTGAAGGTGTGGAGAATGATTTCATTATTGTACTTTCAGTAATGCCACGTGTTAAAAATGTTGGCAGATGTAGATTCAGAAGATAGTCATATTCAAAATTTTCTATTAAGGAAAATTGTGATTTGAGCAAAGTACATTTATTTTAGCACAGTATACAAATTCTTCATATTCTCCAAAACGGGAGTAGCGGGAGCCAATTTATTGAGCCTAATGTATTCCAGACACTTGCTGGAATAAACAATGCTCTTGAGCCCCTCAGATGCATAGCCAATAGGGAGCTGTTGACTACTTGAGGTTTTTACACATCTCTCAGCCAAATCAGAAATCCAAATCCCAAATCAGTCACAGGCACACAGTATGGCTTTACAGTTCTGCCTGGGCATAGTATCACAATCTATAAATGCACCATACTACCCAAGATAGGTTCATTTTTGACATCAAAAATACTTATCTTTTTTCAATTGACATGAATGCAAGTATAAACAATTTCAAAAGAAAGTTTAAATGTCCTTTGCAACACCAAGCCAAAACCCAAGGAAATATGCATAATTGTACACTTGAGAATATATGTACTTACATTCATCAGTTGATATATAGATATAGATATATTTAATCTGGAGAATTAGTATGTGAGTAACTAGTAAATGCCTGAAAGACTTAATTATATAGTTGCTAGTTTATATTTAACTTAAAGCATTCAGGTTTTTACATGTTATAAAATGCTAATCCTAACTGCTATCCTAACCTACAATATATACAATTGAAGAAAGGACAAAGCTTTTTGCACATGAAGGCACAAGAAAATGTTTACATGTAGATTTATACTCTAGCATAAACACAGAACACATGTGACAGAAATGTGCACTTGAGTCCTGATCATATTCAAGTTCTCAAATACAGATCTAAGACAGCAAAAATCAACAGGAGTTTCATAGTTCTTTGAGCATTTGTGTTCTGCCTACACTGACGGGTTAAGTATGTTGTGACCAATCCTGACTCAATTGACATTTCTCACACCTCCTTCACACTTCCCTCCCTGCTTCCCTCTCCCTCCTGTTTGCTCTTCCTCTTACCACATTCAGTTTTCAAAAATTACTTTATTATTTGGTTTGACAATGTAATTTCATATAGAAAACTTTGTCA